>PNEQ01026776.1:0-22883 GCA_003012365.1 Medauroidea extradentata
CGCCAACGTTGTCAGACCAGTGGTTTCCCGGACAATGTATTGTGGTGTTTTTAAGTTTCCACAGAGGTAAAAAATTACTCTTTCATGGTTTTTTTTTTTTTTGCATACTGTTTGCAAAATGCCGTATATTGTAATGAATTTTTAGTTAATAATGTGAGTTTTAAATAGTTGCGGTGTTTTCCTCAAGAGTTCGTAGTAGAAATTGACGTAGTGGGACGATTCTCAGTTCGCTTTTGTTCTTACCATGTGGCATGCCGATACGTTCGTAAATCGTTGTCGGTTGTTTATTGTTTGCTTGGCGTGGTACAAATATTACTTTTATGGTTTGTGTGAGTATTAATATCTTCTGATCATGTCTGAAGTCCATGAATTTACATTTAAATTGTATTTTATCTACTGTACCGCGTAATGGGGGAACACGCCTGAACTTTTTGGCTCATGCAGTGACAAAGGTGTGTTAAATAGTTACAGCATTACGTGATCTCGTGTGTGTTTATGAAATTAAGTGCATTGAAAATATCTGGAAATGTATGTTCGAGTGTTATTTACACAACGTAATTAATTTAAGGAAAACTGTAGTGACAGGAAGAAATAGACTGTATTGGCTAAGCAATCCTATTACTATTAAATGAATCGCGAAGGTCCTGGAGATAACTCTGCAAGGTGCAATTCGTGCAGTGTTAATTTTTCTTTGAGCAACATGGGCGGGCTTTCTGTTATGAGCCACATTGAAGGCAGAAATCACCAAGTGGGCTGGGAGTTTAAACTGTGAAGGTCGGCCTAGATGCTTTTTTCAAATCACCATGTGAAACAACAATGTTTCTATATTAGTGTCATAGCAAAGAAACTTCTGTTACAGCGAGATAAGATAGGTTTTTACGTCACATTTGGTCTTGGCGTCGTATTTCATTGATGAAATGAGTTAATTGCTAGAGGGGAAGAAAGTTGTAGTTTATCTCGACGAATCATTGAACAAAGTTTCTCAAAAAAACAACAGGTGCACATTTCAGTATGTTTTCGAGATTGAGTCATGTTGTAGTGACTAGGCATTACACGTCTGTTTTTAGGCAACTTATTAAATGCTTTTAATTCTGGTGTCAAGAACTTTTCTCTAACTTCACAACAACAGCATTTTAAAAGTGAAAAGTGAATTGACGTGAGTGGAAAATCACAGTAGAACCCTGATTTAACGAAATGCCATGAGACCCGAAAATGTTTACTTTAAATCGATGTTTCGTTGAATCCGACTTCACCCCCCCCCCCCCCTTTTACCCAATCTATAAAAAAATGGGTTAAATCCTTGGGCATGTTTCGTCGGAATTTAAGGTAATTTAAAAAAAAGTATATTTGCTCAAAACAATAACGAAACACATTTACCATAACTGGTAAGCCACAACCATGAAAAAAAAAAAAAAAATTGGTGAAAAAACTTAAAAAAAACTTTTAGTGCAACGCTCGGCGAGCGTGTGCATGGTGAGTTAGGCCGTCCTTGCATGGGCCATCAACACGTGAGACATGATGACTAACACCGCCGAGCCGTCAATCATTTCGTTTATCTCCTGCCTGCTCCACCAACAAAATTAAGGAAATTCCCATGAAAAATTGTAAAAAAAAAAAAAAAAAAAAAAACTGGATTAAAAGTTTGCTAGACAATGGTAAAATAATAATTAAATATGTGCGGCGTCGGCGGCCATTATAGCTTGTATGCAAGCCGCGCTCGTGAAACAAACTCGTTGGTTTGCTAGCTTAAAATACTTTGCACTCGAGCGTTTTTTTTAGCATCGCAGAAACAAGTTATTTACAGTTACTTTAATAAATTTGTTGTAAAAAGTCTGCATAAATACAGTCGAACCCCGCTACTACGACATCGGCAACTACGACAACAACGCAACTACGACAACATTCTCAATCCCCGTCAAAAAAAATTTTAAAAATTAAAATCGGAAAGTGCATTTATTAAAAATACTATTTCAAGTAGGAAAGATGTTTTAAAATACGTCTGTAAGCGTGCAATAATTATAGAGGTGGTGTCCGTTAATAAATAAGTCGCAGCTATTAAAGAAAAAAAATCGGTGAAAAACTATAAAAACGTCTGCTGAAATACATTTGCGCCGCGCGCCTGGATAGGTAGGTCGCGCGCCTGGTAAGTTAGACCGTGCACACAACACCGAAGATAAGCAGGTAATGTGATGACGCATCTCTCTTCCGTCCTTTTTCTCCCTCTCCGTTTCTGCTCCTACTCACACCACGCGCACTGTCTATGGCCTACGCATAAAGGCTGTTCACTGTAAAATGAACACTTTTGAGCACCTAGTTACTGTTTTCTCTCGGCTGATTTGCATTCTTCCGTTGCCTATTTATGATAAACATTTCCGTTTTTATATTAGACATAGCGTATATTTTAAACTCAACTAAAATTTTATGTCTGCGATTACTACAAAATATATTTATTAATTGCTGTTCTCATGGAAATAGTTTTAAAAAATGTTCACTTTACAGTGAACAGCCTATAGCTTGCTCTGTACATCGACTGTGTGCGTAGCAACAGTGATAGCCAAGTAGCTCATGTTTTCCTCTTCAGCCCTTATACCCACCTTTGTGATTCCGAGCAAGGTCAGCAAATGAGAGGGCGACACAAAAAAAACCCTTTGTCTCGTGCGTCGCCTTGGCATTGTGTGTTTACACAGTTCGCGCGTACCTTGGTTTTTGGATACATCTTGTGATATTGCATACGTTTCTTGGCTTTGTTTTTTATTGGATTTCGACTTTGGATTTTATTTGGAACTGACTGGATTGATTATTGACGACCTTTGTGCGTGATTATGTTGGATTACTATTTATTTACGGTTTTGATTAAGTATTTGTAGGAAATGTTTAGGCACTTTGTATATTATTTGATCAAAAATAAAGATGCCGTACAGTTAAAAAATATTACTAAGATTCATTTTACCGTGATTTTGCGTAACAAAACGCTGAAAATATATTATCGTGCGCTAAAAAATTACCTTTGCTGCATTCAACACTTTACTACGCCAGACACCAAAAATATGTCGCGTTACATTCACGCAACTCATTTTCCTTGCAGACAAGGAGTTGTGTTTATATTTCTGTGGCTTATTTTTATTTTCTGGTGAGCAGAGAAGTCGAATTTATATGTCTGGGGTAGGTATTGTTTTTATTTTGGTCTGCACGCAGTCGGAAAGTTACATCGCGCACTGTAAATTTTTCGTGATTTTGAAAAAATTGGTTTATTATACTGTACAATCCTGTAGAAGCGTTTAACGTAACAGAAATATAAGTATCGAGCGTTTAAACACTTTACAATCGTAACATATTTCCAGTACGCAACACTAATATTATACTACACAGACAGGCAGTCGCCATTCAGGCACAAGCTGTGTCGTAGAGGCTAATGGCGCATGAAGCGCCCCAGTCGACAGCTCAGAAACTAAGACTTATAGCTCCGTCAGAATGTGCTACAGTACAAGTTCTTTAGTTGCAGACGCTTGGCACAGAGCGCAGCACACTCGAGTCGATATTCGTCACTCGTGCCGCTGCGTGCCTCGCGCCATCGCCGTTTTCAATTTTATTTCTATCTTTCAACACGAATTGGGGAGGGTATTATATGCTTATCTAGTATCAAAATCTTCAGAAAAAGTCGGCGTTTAATATAAAAACATTACTTTGTTTTAAAAAACGGTGTTATTAATGAAAGTAACACTGATACACGGTATTAGACCAAGAAAGACACTCACTTGAACAAAAAAAAAATTTTTAGGGGTTAAAAATGGGAATTTTAGCAACTACGACGACGACGTAACTACAACAAAATTCTCTAGAATTATCGCTTGTCGTAGTTGCTGGGCTTCACTGTATCATTACATATTTTTCTATAAACTCCCTTGTTTTATCACGGGACGCGAATGTGAATAATAACGCTGCACATTACTGCTTTCTATTGGTAATAGAATTAATCAAGATAGCACACTGCCCTGCAGCGCATTCTAACGAAGATGCGAAGCACTATCTATGAATTGGTTCCAGCGCTGTTCACCGCTGCGCTGTGGAGACTGGGTACCTAGATGCTCGTTCACTCGCTAGCCGCCAGGATGAGGATCTAGGCTTGAGCTTGTTGTGCAACACAGCGGCGCTCGCACGGCCGGCCCGCACGTGTATATCTCAAAACCTTTGCTGGGGCCAAAGTTTTCAACAAAATGTAATGAATTTTTTTTTGTTTTTCGATTGATGGTTTAAGCTTTTCTACTGAGAAATAGGAATATACTGTGGTCGGTGCTAGTTTTTTTAAAGGACTTAAATTACAATTAATATTCCATTTTATCAAAGTCACTTAGTTATTTAATACATTTTTTTGTTACATTTTGAAGGTTCTTGAAAATCCTTTCATTAAATCGCTGTTTTCGTTATTCCTGAGTTCGTTAAATCGGGGCTATACTGCATTATTGTATTTGAATATTCGTAGGACTTAGTTGCTTTTTAAACAATGAAGATATGATAGAATTTGTGCAAGGTGAAGTTATGTTGATAAGTAGTCTTCATCTCACAAAAACAGGTAAATATTATGTATCACTACTGATTGTGTACTTATCGAACTATTGATTTTAGACATAGTGCTTACTATGAAAAATGTTTCTACGGACATTATAAGTAGTCGTATGTAATTTTTTTGTTAGGTTATGTTGGGTGAGGTTATGTTAGTTTAAGTTAAATTAGGTTACAAACATTTTTAATTAGGTCAGGTTAGGTTACCAAACCTAAACCTGGCAACCTGACAAAACATTTTAAGTAAAGCTTTGAGACATAAGAAGTAGGCCTAGCCCAACATAAAAAATTTGTTACCGAACCTAACAACCTAACTTAACCAAACCTAACAAAAAAGTTTTTTTACGTAGCACTGCTTAAAACGTCCCTAAAAACATTTTTCGTTAATAAACTGTGTATCAAAAATCAATAGTTTGGCTAGTACACGATGAGTAGCAATTCTTAATATTTACCCAAAAAAAAATTGTCGTGATTATATAACCTGGTGAATTTTATTTAGTATTTTGTTGGTCAGGGAAATAAGAGCAGCAGACCTGGGAAAGTCAGGGAAAAGTCAGGTAATTTTTTTCATAGGTTTTGCTAGCCACCCTGACCAGGGTGGCCACTGACCTGGAAAACCTGGAATACAGGGATTTGTCAGGGAATTTTGTGAGCCGTCAGGGAAAAGTTTGTCATGTAAGCCCACTATACATTGCAAAAAGTATAGTGCTGGGTCTGTCATGTCAGTAAGTAAAGTGTTTGAGTTATTATGATTGTTTTTAAAAATATTGTTTGCGGAATGGAAGAGTATTAAGTAAGTCCAGTGCATTTAAGTTTTCTAATTGCAAGCATAACTATAAAGTTAAAATATGTAAACATGTATGTAGAAGTTAGTTAATTGTGCCAGTATCTCACAAAACACATTTACAAGTAAAAGCCCATTACAATTAACTGAGTGGAGAGATTTGGACGGCTCATAACAACTATGATGTTGACAACTGATGTGGGGTGAATGATGTTTATGGAGCAGCGCTGGACTGAAAGATTAGATTAAATGGGAGATTTCTAAAAAAAAAAAAAAAATAAGTGACCAAGACATCGTTAGGCACGATTCCAACATGGGAAAATCCAAACTGACTCCGCCGGGGACTAAACCTGGATTGCCTTTGTTGGAAGCTGGTGAGATGATCACTTGCTGCCACTGGCTTTAATCGTAACTGTGTTATGTCTCTAACATGCAGAGGTAAACTTGATTATCACTTAATTTAGCAACAATGGTAGCAGTATTTATAACAAAAGCATACAGAAGTATACATTATGTGATTAAGAATGTTTACAAAAATTAAATTGTGAAATAAGGAGATGGAATGGTAACACGTTGGACTTTCATTTGGGAGGACTCAAACTCGTTTTCCTGCTTCGGCCATCTGATTTTGGTTTTTCATGGCTTTCCGAAATTTCTCCAGTCGAATGTTGGGATGGTTCCTTCAAAAAGGCCATGGCTAACTCCTTTCCCAGCTGTGGTCATTATACCTAGTTGTGTGTTACCATCTATAATGACATTGGCCACAGTGGTCGAGGGGTCAAATTTATCGCCTCACATCAAGGCGATCTGGGTTCGATTTCCAGTGGGGTCTGTCTCTTGATTTTCGCATGTGGGATTCGTGCCGAACGATGCCATTGGTCGGTGGGTTTTCTTGGGATCTCCTGTTTTCCCCAGCTTTTCATTCCGGTGCCTTTCCAAACTCTGTCCTAATGTCACCCGTCACCAGTGCTGAAGACCTCAATGTTAAGCCCTCACCAAAATCTCTCTCTCACTTACTCTAATGACATTGCTGTTGGCGAGACGTAAAGCCTACTTACTGTATCTTAAATTGTGAAACATTTCATAGAGTGAATTGGATATTAACTGCATATGAGTTTCACACAGATACTGTAGTCTGGGAATTTTTTGTTAATAGTCAGGGAAAACCTGAAAAAGTCAGGGAATTTCATTTCCAGTTTCCTGTGGCCACCCTGTTTACGTTGCCGACTATATTAATGTTTTATCATAATGAATTTGCGCTTGATGTTGGGCTACAGAAATGTCGTATATACACGTCCAGAGTATCATTTATTCAAAATATGTCATTCTATTGGAAAAAAAATATTACTATTTCAATAAAGTTTATTGCCTGTGATATATTTGCTTAATTTTGAGCCAAAGAAAGGTCATATATTCGGAGTGTATCTATTTATTTAAAATACTTGACTCTACTTAAAAATATTACTACAGTGAACCCTCGATAACTCGGACCTCGATGTCCCGGACTTCGGATAACTCGGACAGAATTTTTAAAAAATTTTAATAATTTTTAATTAATTATTTTTTGGTTAAAAGACATAAAAAATCGTTTCTGCTGGATTTAAATTCATCCCATTATATTTTAGAACAGTATTAAACTTTGTAACGAAGTCGTCCATCGCTACTTAGCCTATAATAATCCCACAGTAAATATCTGGCAAGTTCCGTGTGGTAAAATATTGCTAGCGAGGCGCGTGACGCGTGAGTAAAGATGCAACGCTGCAGGCCGACCTCTCACTTCTTTATCTTTCCTCCCTCTTCGCCCAGCGAGCCAGGCACGCACGTGTGTTGTAAATAAACATTTCAATGTGGTGCTTGTGAAATTACGTTAACTACGGGTTATAATGACACATAAACGGAAAATTATTTTGTTCTGGTATGTACAATGAATTCAGGGTTGGAAACAAATTGTCCCGGACATTAAATAGAAAAATTAAAAATCATTGCTTTGCATTGCGTTTGTAGAAAAATTGGTGAGAAGGTTTTACGCCCCTTTAACAACGATGTTTTCAAGAGCCGATGTGGGTGGTGAAAGAACAATACAACATCCATGCCCAAGCCGGACACGATGAGTCACGCTCGCTTGTTGATGATGCTCTGTTGATAACGTAACGGCATCTGGAGAGTTGTAACGTTTTAAGTGTGAATCACGGGAAATAATAGCGTAGCCTACATGTAATGGACCGTAAAATGTAAACGTCTTATGCGGGATAATTTTAAACGATTTTCAATGAGTGACGCACGTGAATGGATTAACAAGATTATGTAGTCTTAATTTTTCCATTTTACTATACACCGACAAAATCTTTTTATTTATTTTAGAAGAAACGTTCACGTTATGAACGAGTAAATATAGAAAAAAATGTACATTTGTTATATTCTACACCAAAAAAAAATGTAAGGTAATTTTTTGAAAACACCTTATAATGGCCGCACCTCATTTTTTGGGCCTAAAATTTGGTCAAAAATATGCGGCGATTACGCGAGTATATACGGTAACTCTGTAGAACATGATTAAAATTTTATTGCTTTATAATACGACAATTTGTGTAAAAAATACAGCTGTAAATTATGTTATGATGCAATTTACATACATAAAATTAAATTTTAAAATTTGTAGTATTAAAATATGTTCACATAATGTACAGTGACCCAGAAGGATTGTTAATTACAGTACCGTTTTTATTCATGTATAAGAAGAAAACTATTTTTATACCTTTGTAACTTTGTAGCAGGGTAGAGTAACTATCAGGCTAGCAGTTGGCTGCTGCCCCTACGCTGTGACATACGGACGTAAGGTATTTTTCAATGTAAACACCTTGTGTGAGATGCGTGTGGTCACGTGCTGCGTTTGTATTGCACGAGACTGTACTGGTTGACCTTGACTACTTCCGCTCGCAACCTCCCTAGCTTATCTCCAACGATCATTTATTATCACTCTCACACGTGCACGCATATTGGCGGTCGCCAGTCAGACGAAAACTTTTATGTGATAGAAGGGGAGCCTGGTGCCAGCATCTAGCACAGAGATGAAAAAAAGGATCAGCCAGAAGTAGCAGCATAAAAAAATAAATAAAGATCTGACTGCCCATATTGTTTGACATTCTTTTATAGTCCTCCACGTTACGTTAATTTTCCCACTGCATGGTGGCCCTCCCGTAACTTGATTCGATAGTTATGTATAAAACAGTATTTATTGCAGCCTCTTTTGCTTGTAGAAATAATAGCGTACTAATTCCTTCGCATTTCTTGTGATTAATGACTGATTACCCCACCTCTCCGGACACCCCTCGATAACACGGACAAATGTAACTCGGACAGCTTCTCCCCCCTTTTAGTCCGAGTTATCAAGGGTTCACTGTATTTCAATGCGGTATTCTTATAAATAACATCCCAAAATGGACGTTGCAAGCGCAAGAATGTATGTTGTTGGCAACATTTGTGATTTACAGTATATTGTACTAAACAAACGTCGTAGATCCGCTTTAATGGCATACTTTTAAAAATAACGTGTGTGTTTTCAAAATAAATGAGTATCATTTTATAAAACCCCGTAATTTTTGTGCCAAAGACGAGTAAAACAGATTCAATGATAAAAAATGGTAAATGTCACTATTTTAGAGAAAATTTGTCAGAATTCAAATAACGACCGTATTCCAGAGAACCGCAAAGGGCTGTTAAATTGGGATTTTACTGTACTGATCTGTTAGTGTTGTTGGTTGCTCTCGCCTCTGAGCATAAATGTATTTATTTCTGTAAACGAGTGGGTGGTCAAAAAATTTCGGAAGCTTCTAGAAACTTTCATTGATTTATACAGTTAAAAAACAAGAAATATTAAGCTATTCGGTCATGCAGTAACTAGTTGTAATACGAGACCTCATACTTTTTTGGAATGGGAAAACAAAGCCATAGAGTTAACTAAATTATCACCTGAGGCTGCAGCTCAAGCTAGAATATTTTGTAACGGGGGAACCACTCAACAAGAACTATTAATGAAGGGAGAAAGGTTTATTCTTATACTGTATGGCATGAGTAAGTACTCTAATTTGAATGAAGCTCGTTTCTTAAAATTCAATGCCCTGACACGAAAGTCTGCCCTGAGATCCAATTTCGACCTTGCAAAACTTCCTCCGATATCGGAAGTAACTCATCAGCATCTCCTATGAGTTTATTTGCGCGTCCAAAAGTGGCTCGGAAATAAATTTTTTGCAATTGACTGGGAATGGAGACAGGAATCACTCAATGAAAATTGCACCAAGAAGAAAACTCTCATCTCAAGCCTATACCTAAATTTGTCCCTTTTGCATCAGATGAACTGCATCTGGTGTCTTGCTCATGTAAATCAGCATGTGAAAATTATTGTGAATGCCTAAAATACGGGTTGAACTGCTCTGCACTTTGTGAACACTGATATGGTCTATCGTGCTACAGCTCAGTTGCTTTTACTGCAACAAAAACTCACTTTGATGACTCTTTGTAAATTTTTGTTTGAATACAATATATTGCTAAGTATGGATAGCTATTTCAACAGAGGATGAAACTGACTTGTAATTTATGTGGATGCTGTTGTCTACAGTCTTCGGCCCTACCAAACAGGCAACTCTCCCCCTCCTTTCCCCCCAACCAGGAAAAATTAAATCCTCGGGCACATTTTTAATGTAATTTTAAAAAAGTCTTTTGGCTCAATACAATAACGAAACACATTTTACCAACGACAGGAAAGTCACAGGTGTGGAAAAAAAAAATCTACGAAAAACTTCCCAATGGAACGCTCAGAGAGAGAGAGAGAGAGAGAGAGAGAGAGAGAGAGTGTGTGTGTGTGTATGCATGTTGAGTTAAGCTATCCTTGTGTACGCCATCAGTATTTCAGTCTCTCTCCCGCCCCAATGATAACTGAATTAAATGTTTGCGAGACAACTGTAAAATAATAATTAAATCTGTGCTGTGGCAGCCAGCTTGTAGGCAGCCGCGCTCGTGAAACGCTCGTTGGTCTGCTCGCTAAAAATTCTTTACACTGAGCATTTTTGAAGCATTGGAGAGACAAATTATTTAAATTTACGGTAGCAAATTTTTTGCAGAAAATATTGCGTAAATAATATTACGTACATTTTTTTTATAAATTTGTTGGTTTTATCACGGGATGCGAGAGAAAATAATCACACTGGACGTCACTGCATTCTATTGGTAGTAGAATTCATCAGTAGAGAACGCTGCACTGCAGCACATTCTTACAGAGACGTGAAGCACTATCTGTGAATTCGTTCCTGTGCTGTCCACCACCGCCCTGTGGAGACTGGCTACCTAGATGCTAGGATAAAGATCTAGCCGCGTGCTTGTTATGCAACACAGCGTCGCTCTCGGCCGCTCCCACGCGTGCATATCTCAAAATCAATCCCACGGCCGAAGTTTTCAACGAATTAAAATTTTTTTCTTCTTCGTCGACGGGTGGTTTGAGCTTTTCTAAGGAGAAATAAGTATTTACTGCAGCCAGTGCTAGTATTTTTATAGACTTGCATTATAATTAATTTTCCGTTTTACCAAAGTCGCTTAATTATTTAATATATTTTTTTTTGTAAGGTTCCTAAAAATCCTTTTGTTAAATTGCTGTTTTTGTTATTTCCGAGTTCCTTAAATCAAGCTCTATTCTATATTGTTCCCATTTTGGTAATGAATGCAATTTTTTGCGGTGTAATTTACAAGAAATATTTTTACGAATTTTAGGAATTGCAGGTGTTACAGCTGTGGTAAGTAGTTTTAATTTCGAAGATACCACAAAATAAAAGTTTTATATATAGTCTACTACTTGAAACTTAAAACATACTGCTTTATGATGTGATAGTGTTAATTGAACCAAACAAAATAATAATAATAATTGTGTTATTGCCTACATGTATTATTTTATGTAACACCCCCCTCCCCCCTTCCATAAAAAAGGTAATCCTCTGGCATGTTTCATCGGATCTGGAGGTAATTTTAAGAAAGTATTACAGTAAAGCCCCGCTCCTCGGTTCGCACGTACACTTTGCTCGTACGTACAGATTTCCGCGAACAATGAAAAAGTAAAATGGAAAAAATAAAAATTTTAGTAATTGAAAATCTGTCGCAGAGATCTATTAAAACGTCATTATAAGTCACAGTATGTATAAGCTATGTAGGTGTAAGAGCTCAAACCTTAAATAATGTGTTTCACGATGAAAACTGCAAAACTTCATTAAGAAACACCATTGTGCGCTTAAGCCGCAGAGCGCGAGATAGGTCACTGACCTGCCGTCAGCTGTTTCTCAGAGCGGCATCCGCTTCTCTCTCTTTCTCTCTCTATTTTTCTCTCTCTCTTTCTCTCTCTCTCTGGCGATGTCTGTGCTGCTCATCTTAGCTCCTGCTCAGCCCCATCGTGCTGCTGCCAGCTAATGACGGCACTGGGTGAGAGTCACAAGCAAACAAAATTGTAACTCCACCATTTTCACTCTCTTCCCCCCCCCCCCCGGAAAGAAAAGTCGCAACAGCCCCATTCGTCCTGAGGAATTACTTGCTATGGGTAACTTTTCGAATTTTGCTTTTCTTCACGGACTGCGATTTGGAAGTGTACACGTCAAAATATATTGGTTACATATAATTTCATAATAGGCCAAATATAATCACCAGCCGTTTTAAACAAACTACAGTTGAATCCCGTCATAGCGAAGACGGAAATAGCGAAAACACTGTTATAGCGAAGTCTTTTTGAGCAACCGTCAAAAAATCGCAAAAAAATTCCATGAAAAATTGGAATTTTAAGAGTAGAAACCTTTATGATGAGTCATGTGAAGCAGACTTTGCAGCGAGATTCGTGACAATGTGAAGCAGGCGTGCGGCGATGTAAGTGACCTTGTGAAGTGAGTCAGCCGGATGTATAGATTACCTCCACCCCTCGCGCCACCAACCCTCCACCCTCTCCCAGGCTGATTCTTTTATTTTTCTTTTAATTTTGTCAGTTTCCTGTGTAAGAGGTTTAGAGTCTTCCCAAAGGATTTTGTGGCTATTTTCCCATGCATGTTCGGCCAGTCTAGATTTTTGGGTTTTGCCATTTTTGCAATTGTTTTTATGTTCTTTTATACGGGTTGATAGAGCTCTGCCAGTTTCACCAATGTACATATGGCCACATCCGCAGGGTATCTGATATACACAAAATAAAAGAATCAGCCTTTATTATTAGCAGTAACAATATTTTCAGTCAACAGAGCATTGAATTAAGAAATATGTGGATCCCATTGATTAAAAGAGAAACAAATTTACAGCACAAAATAAAAACAAACACTCAACCCACCACAACCAATCAGAGCCAATACATGATGCGCGACCAATCAGGAGACACTTCGTCTCCCATTGGCTGAGCACGATAAGGGGCTTTACCCTATATAAACAAATGGTTTTTCCAATCTCCTCATCAGTCGCACTCGTGTTCCTGAACCCTGTGTGTCTACCTGATGATGGGAACAGATTCCAGTTCCCGAAACGTTAATACTGACTGTTTGGAAAACTACTGTGTTTTGTTTCGTCTCATCATTTGTGTCGTTTGTTGTTTTTTCTGTTTGTGTCCGACATCTTTGTGTTTTGTTTAGTCTCATCGTTGTGTCGCATGTCAACTTGGCTATTTTTATATTTTGTTATTTCTTTTTTAATTTCTGTTTGTTCTTTGTTTTATCTGACCAGATTCCAGTTTTGGAATTTCATGTTGTGTATGTATCCTGATGATTAAAGCATACTGTGCTTATTTATGTTTTCTTGTCTTATTTTTAGTTTTCTTTTGACAGTCATTTATTTCGCAATGGAGTATGTCCAAGTAAATAAATCCAGTCATGCACTCCCATTGCACAGTTCTTTCAAAGATCATACCTGCTTGTTTACTTCGCATGCGCGTGAACAAACACTACGATGAAAAATAGGTCGGGTTCTATCTGTGAAATTAAGTATGGGATTTTGTCTGGAACCAACGTAGTTGCGGTACACACTGTCGTAGTGCTACTTGCACAGAATTTGGTATGGAATTCTATACTGAATTGTGGATAGTGTGTACCAGGCTTAACGAAGGAAGAAAGGACAGCTAAACTTGTTTGGAAATAGAACACAGAAGAGACATCGCAGCGAAGTTGGTCATCACGTGCAAAGCCACAGGAGAATGACCGTGTTCACATGTAACGCTTGTGCTCACGGCACAATAAATTCAAGATGGCGGCAAGAAGAGAATTGTCACCGCTAGCACTATCGATTATCTCGGACTCTTATAGATCACTGTTTTTACGTTGGAAACATTTGGTCTCTCTACGTGTGTTCGTTTGTCTTTGTTTTTAACGGAATTACCTGTAATAACCTAAAATTTGTGAAACGTGTTTGAAAATGTTTTATTATAAACAGACGAGTTTTAAAATCTTTTTAAAAAATGATAGTAATGTTCCTAATGTCCAGTTTTTTTTTCCTCTCCATAATTTACGTTGGCGAATAAATAATAACTTGCAGAGAGTTTTCTTATGTTTTGTCTTGTCAGTCAGCTCAGCACATAAAGTACAACTTCAGATTTCGAAGTTAAGTAGAAAAGAGAGGCAAGTCCACATGCATAGTTAGTCCGCATGCATCATTTTTTTCTTTTGGTCCCTTGAAAAATGATCCATAGAGTTTCTGCTGTATTTAATTAGCAAAAAATATGACATTTGTTCAATTCCTAGTAGAATCCTACAACTCGAGTAGGTAGTAGTTCATATCTTGATATGCTGGTATGTGTAATCATGGATTAAAAAAGACCATAGTCAACCCCTTTCCCAGCTCATGTCATTTTGTCAATTTGTTTGTCACTATCTGTTTGAACTTGTAAATTTTGTGTATATTTATTGACTTGATAATGTTTTCGGAATAGACAGTATTTTACAGTTCGGACTAAGGTAAATCTTGATTTCCAACTTGAAATTTTAAATCTCCCGCCTCTGCTGCTGTGTAGTTGACAGCCCTGTTTGAGCCTGTGGCTGGTGGCGCTGGTGTGCCAGCCTGGCAATCAGTTGCGCAACCGGGATGGCAGTAAGGGGTTGTGCCGGTAGCGTGGCTCAATTTTAATCGTTGAAATGTTTCATGTAGATTTGCATCAGACTTTTATACAGTCCTTTTCGTGTCCATGCAACACCGTCTCTTATGATCTCGTTGTCGACAAGACATAGAAGTCCGTTTACCTTGACGACATCTAGTAAGTGTTGTGCTGATTCCAATTTTTGAAAAGCTGGCATTTCTGTACAAATATGTTGCTGGTGTGGTGGCGTGACATAGATGGAAAATGGTATTATATTAGACATGTATTTACTATGTGCTAACTGCAAACAAAATAAAACCATGGAAATGAGAAAATCTTTCAGTCACACTGTTTAGAATGATATACTGCCAGTGTGTAGTCTGTAAATTTTAACCCAAAAGTGATAAACGTGGTGGCCACACTAGGCACTAATCTTGTTCTCCTGGATGTTACTTGTGTGGTGTATATTTTTGATCTTTCTAAATTGTCTATACCATTGGTAATGTTTTTGTGTTTGTTTACGTTCTTTCAGTATCCATTCTGAAGCTGCAGCAACAACTTTGTTAGTAAAACTTTGTTCCAAGTTTTACTACCACAAATTTAGTGTAATTTTACTTTGACATTTGTTTAGCGTCCTTTCAAGTTAACACATTTATTACCACCGTGCCACATTTGCAACACTCGAACATATGTTTATTGGTACCACACGTCACATTTGCGACGATCGCACACTACCAACTTTGTTCTATGACCATATGAGCAAGAATCAATCTTATCACAATGTGTTGTGGTTAAGCGACAGACTGTATTTCGAGCTATCATTTCCCATCTCGCGTGCATAAAATGGTTGCTTTCAGCTGCAACAAATGAGCATTGAAAATAATCAGATTTTTAGTTTATGCGTCATTGCTTCGATCGGAAAATGTAAGCTACGCAATTGTGCAGAAACGCAGAGGAGTAAAATTTTTTGACAGGGCAACGAATATGACGATACTGACGTTAGCAGCGATCAGTCAGACTTTTAATATGTCAGTGAACTGGAAATTTCTTCAGATTCGTATTGAAGTGACGTCAGTAAATAAATCAAAAATACACGTTTGTAGTGAGCCAAACACTGGCCCAGTTTACTCTGTCGGTCCGAAGGCCGTAGCAAATAAACTCCCTGAATACTTAGCCCTACTGCTTAGCCCACACAAACGGGGCAAGAATAGAGCAAAACTCTTACCTATTCTTAAAGATGTAGGCTGCAAGGTTGGTCAACTACATTCTTCAACATAGAATCTCATGCAAATTCACTGATTATAAATATATTCAGGTACTTTCAGATTACAAGCCTTTACCATGTAATACAAACATCCAATAGGGCTTCGTGCATCGTATGCACTGTTCTAATTTACAGACACTCCAAACGTCGATCGCCCACCACATAAAACAATAAAGTGCTAGGTGCTTATTATTAGTACAATTGGGTCAATTTTACTCTTGAATTTATCTGTAACAACTCATTAATGCCTCTCACAACATTCATCCACATGCAGTCTTCCAGCAATTTCAGGGAAACCAACATGTTGATAGACAGTCCCCTTTTCCCCAAGGGTGACATTAAATTTCCACATACTCGCCCGCCTGTACAAGTCCAGGCCCAACCACATTTGCCGTCACTCAGCGCTCAAGGTCTCGCTTAAGGTCCCGCTTGTGATTAACGGAAGCTAGATGATCGCCATAAGCCCAAGTTCAGTGGACTCCATTGGCAATGAATGCATCGGCACGGAAAATGTCGGGGGAGACTCACCCATATCTTGATGTTCTGCCGTCAGCAACAATGTCCCTTGGCAATGCTCCTGCCCACTTTACCAAGTAGCGCAGAGAACCCCCACGAAGTCTCGGATACCATCCGGCGGCACTCGTCAATCCGCCATGTCACCCAGTAAGGAGGACATCCCGGCCTAGACCACTCCTCGTCCACGCCTGTCACCAGTGAGCTCTCTTGTTCGAGCGGCTGCCTACTCAGCTTGCAGACGCGCACGCCCCTACCGCCAGTCGACGGAACCAGACCACCCCCTCCCCTCCCGGGCCTACCCCGTCATGGCCAGTGGAGTGGGAGGTCCGAAGAGGAAGGGGAATGCTCCGACACAGTCAACTGGGGCCTCCACTATTGTTCACCCGAGCCGAGATCCTCGAGACCTCGGGGAAAACCCTCTGAATACCCAAAACACAACCTGGACTCGGGACTCACCCTAGTCACTCCTAATAGAAAACCCCTTAAGAACTTCCACCTCCTTCAGGACAACCCCTCAATTAAGGGTGATCGCTCAGTAGGATAATTTGACTATCAAAAATTGGAATAAAACTGATAAATCGCCTTCGGATATACCATTTACAGGTACGTTCTGATTCATTTCAGTAACTCAATTAATTTTTTCTGACGTCTCGATTGACATTCTATTGCATGGCACAAATTATTTTGATCAACAGTTTCAAACACTAAAAGGTTTGACATCAAGTCCTTTATTTGCAAACTGGAAACCAGTTACACACTTAGAAATGTGGGAATTTTTAGGTTTGTTGCTGCTGATGGGGCAAGTACAAAAACCGAAACTGACAGAGTACTGGACGACTAGAGAAATTTACCACACTCCCTTTTTCAGTAAGAAAATAAGCAGAAACTGGTTTCTCCAAATTCTCAAGTTCCTCCATTTCAGTGACAACAGTTCTGTTGACCCAAATAATGCAGTTGAAAAAATTCAACCCATTATTGACTACTTTGTCAACACATTTTCTGCTGTCTACACACCCACAAAAATGCTTTCATTTGATGAAGGCATGGTTCCTTAGTGAGGTTGGGCCAAGCTCAGAGTTTTTATGCCAAACAAGCCAGACGAATATGGCATAAAACTTTATATTTTATGCGAGGCTGTCAGTGGATATTGCTATATATCCAGGTGTATTCAGGAGATAGCAAAACCATTCCTGACATAATGTTTGATGTTTTGGGTGAGCTGAAAGGCAAAGGTTATTGGCTTTTCATGGACAATTAACTACAATAGTATTGGTCTCAGGAAGAAACTGTCGTCTGCCAACACGCACACTTGGGGCACACTTCGCCAGAACCGTGGAACTCGCAACTTGTGCTAAATATCTTAAAAAAGGAGAGATTGTTTTCCGTCTAGATGGCTATGTTACAGTTGTATTTTGGAAGGACAAGAGAGTTGTAAATTTATATATACAATGCAATCAGCAGGGATGGTATATGTAATATCTAAAAAACAAAAACATAGCGCTGACAGTGAAGTGTGTCGCAAACCTGATATTGTTGTTGGTTACAATCCGTACATGAAGGTTGTGGACCATCTGGACCAAATGGTGAAGTATTACCAGATGGCCTGCAAAACAACAAAGTGGACAAAAATAGTAGGCCTCCATTTGTTCCTGATGGTTACATTCAACGCATTTGTTGTGTTGAAGAAACATGCTGGTGTGAAGCTAAAGTTTCTTGACATTCTGCGTCAGTGTGCTGAAACCATGACAACTTCTCCCATCGAGAAAGACAGCCATCAGTTGCTTGACGACTCTGATCATGCAAGTGACTGTAGTTCTAGTGTCTTACCTGTTACCCGACCACCAGTGCAGGACACTTCTACTAGGTTGCTAGGGGGCATCAAGAACCATCACCTTGTCAATATCCCTCAAGTTGGGAAATGGACAATTACCCTGAGGTAGTGTAGAGTCTGCAGTGTCAAGGGATCCAAGCCATAGCGTACATGCCTTGTGTATTCAGCATGCAACATTCCCTTGTACCCAGATAAGTGTTTTTCATGCTATCATAGTGTCTAAACCTTCAAAAAATAAAAATTTATACTGAAAGTTTTATTGTCACATGGAGAACTAATTATTTACAAATATTTTTATGCATTCAGTTTTAAATTGTATGGTTTATGAATTCTGAAGATAAAAATTGGTACAGTAAAACCCGGCTCGTACGGCACTCGGTTTGTACCTACACTTCACTCGTACGTACAGATTTTCACGAACAATGAAAAAAATAAATAAATAAATAAAAAAACAATTTTAGTAATTGGAAATCAGTTGCAGAGATCTATTAAAACGTCATAAGTCACAATATGTATAAGCAGTATAGGTGTAAGAGCTCAACATTCAAGTAATGTGTTTCACAATGAAAATTGCAGAAAAACTGTGAAAATTCAATAAGAAAGACCGTTGCGCATGTAAGCCGCAGAGCAAGAGATGGGTCATTGACCTGCTGCCAGCTGTTAGAGCAGCATCTGATTCTCTCGCTCGCTCTACCACTTTGTCTCTCTATGGCGACGTCTGTGTGGCAAGATGCACCGAGAGCTGCTCATCATAGTTCATGCTCCGCCCAGCGCTTCCGCTGCCAGCCAATATCAGCACTGGGTGGGCGTCACAAGCGAAAAAAAAAATTGTGGCACCGTCATTTTTCTTCTCTTCTCTCCCCTCGCCAAAGAAAGTCGAAACGGCACCATTCATCCTTACTTGCTATGTGTATGTTTTCGATTTTTGCTTTTCTTCACGGACTGCAATTTGGATTTTGGTTACAATTTTGAAGTGGAAAGTGTACACGTCAAAATATATTGGTTATATATAATTTCGTAACAGGCCAAATATAATCACCAGCCGTTTATACACACTGTTTTGAAGTTAGGCCTACATGCTATGCTGAGGCCATATATTTTTAGTCATTTACCATTAATTTTACTTGTTCGTATTTTTACAGACATTATTTTGCTCATACCTAATTGCATTGGAAAATTTCACTAATCTATGTTTTACCACAGGAAGTTAGATAAAATACTTTATTTTCTCACAAGAAACGTGTAAATGTCAATTTTATTGTTACGAGACGTTGCGCTACATGTTTTCGTTCTTTTTAACTGACTTTGTAGTCTTTTTTGAAGAAATGAAGCTTAGCTGCCAACTCACAATTTTCCTGTACAATGTACTATTTTGTGCCCTATTGTATGGTTGTACGATTCATGTGAATTTTTGTACTATTTTAAAGATTTCCCGTTTTGTCCCTGTTTGGTTAATTCATACTAAGAAATATGGTACTAAAATCTCGTAATTTTGGTACGGAACATGTGGTATGTAGATCTGACTTACAGTGTCGTATTTAATAAAGAAAACTGTAATTACGTAGTTTCAGGAACTAGCTTGCTTCATTTATAGCCGCGGTAGTGTATTATTCACTACAGAGTACCGTATTAGTCACGCATCATACAACGTAACCCGAACTTTGCAGAACATACCAGATGGCTGTCTTCCCTCCCGCCTAAAATGGTCGCCGTGACTCGTGCAAACTAAAGTCACGAGACTGGTTTAATTTGAAGTGGCTTTCCAGTTTACCGTTTCCGTGTAGTAATTGTCCAAGAACACGCATTAAATCTTGTGAACTGAAAGAAATTATTGTTTAATTCTTATTTTTCCAGCAAATATTGAAGCGCACGTCGTAGTTACGTAATGTTTGTAAACATGGTTTTTGCCAAGCTTAAATGTATCATTTGGTTATTGTGGCGACGGTGGTGCGCCAGCGGAAAAACACAAGAACAGTCTCTCTCTCGTTTGGGGTGGTTCGAAGAAGGGAGTCAAATTAAAGGAAAATAATAATAAACCACATAATCCTATAACTGGTATATTCCGCACCGCCGTTAAAATACATTATACATCGTCACAATCAACAATGCGCCTACTCGGTGGGCCGTTATTTGTGCTAATGTACGCAAACAAAACAAATTTCACGTGAAAGAGTAAATTAGTTGCAGTTCCAAATAAAGGTCCTCTCCTTGGGAAAACTATTTCCAAGCTAAAATCAAAGTTCTGACCACGTAGCCACAACCCAGAGTCGCGTCCATTCTCCTTCACTCCTCATACAATAATGGCCGCCTCTCCCAGTCCCGCAGTGCTTTTATGGCCACCGGAAGTCAACGTGCACAAAATGACAGTGTACCTCGTGATTACAAACACCACTAAGATATATGCCTGGAACAATATTTTCAGCTAAACATTCCTTAAAATTACGTTTAAACACAAAGGGCATTATCTTAATTATTCAAACATGTTACTCACCATTCATAAATATAAAAAAATAATAACTATGTTTTGTGCCTTACATCGGCACCTACTTTAAATTACTTAAATAATTTCTGGACATGATTCTAACATTAGATACAGGTAACAACACTACAATGCCTGACTTGGCCCACCGATAGTCACAATTACTCTAAGCCTAGTTTATAATTGAAAGAAGTCCTTGCTTGGTGACCTTTTGGCATGATCTTAGCACCATGAAGTAGCATAAAAGTTCAAGGTCATATAGTGATATCACAAGAATGGAACAGGTACATTATTATACAAACCAAAGTGCTAAAATACATATACACCTATCCCTCATTTAGCACGACCTCAAGCTGCGCGAATTTAATTATCGCAACCAACATTTTACTGTCCGATTTTCTATTAACACGAGTTTAATTTCAATTAACACGAAATAGTTCAGCGACCTTTGTTGCGCGCAGTTTGTAAGAAGCTACGTCTTTTTGTACACCCCTGAGCGCGCGTGCCATCCTGGCATGACGTCATACGGCCTGGTTGAAAACTAACAGCTGTGCGCGGCTGGCTGCACCTGTGGTTCAGTATCATCATGGCTTCCAAGCGTGGTGCTATGTCGGCTTGTTCCGGTGATCCAGTGAAGAAGCGCAAAACAATCTCTCTCGAGACCAAGTTTGAAGTGTTACGGCGGGCAGACACTCATGAAGGACATACTTATATTGGTCGCGCATTAGGTTTAAGTGAATTGACTGTGCGAATAGGAATAGTATTAAAAGTTTGTGCACATCGGATGCAGTTGGCTCTAGCAGCAACATTTTCGGCGTTCAGTATAGGAACAGAAGTGAGCACATGATTCATACGGAAAGTTTGTTAAATGAATGGTGCAACGAAAAAAATCACGGGCGAGGCAGAACAGGTGTCAACCAAGCAGTGATACGCGAAAAAGCATTGCTAATTTTTGATAAATTGAAAAGCAAGTATCCGGACAGTGATAAAAATTTTACTGCAAGTAACGGGTGGTTTGAAAAGTTCGTCGACAAACACAATCTGCATTCTATAAAGAAGAAAGGGGAGGCAGCAAATGTAGATGAAAACGCAGCTACAAACTTCCCAGCCGTAGTTGAAGATGTCATCGTAGAAGGAGAGTACAATCCGCAACAAGTGTACAACGCAGACAAAACTGGCCTCTATGGAAGAAAATGCCATATAGGACGTATATTTCCAAAGAAGAGAAATCAGCACCAGGCTTTAAAATTTCAAAAGACCGTTTTACACTTTTGCTAGGTAGCAATGCATCTGGCGACCATAAATTGAAGCCAATTTTAGTTTATCATTCGGAAAATCCGCGGGCACTGAAAGGATTTTCCAAGAGCCATTTACCAGTAATTTGGAAAGCTAATCGGAAAGGCTGGATCATAATGGCTATTTTCAGCTACTCGTTTCTGAACCATTTTGTACCCGCAGTATTCTGCATACAACAAGAGACACAATCTCAACAATAAAGCATTATTAATATTGGATAATGCACCTGGCCATCCGACGGAATTAGACCACATGTTTGAAAATATCAAGGTTATCTTTTTACCGAAGAACACGTCGTCGTTGCAACCCATGGATCAGAGGATTATTTCCACTTTGAAAGCCTACTATCTCCGACGGACATTTCGTCAACTTATCTCGGCAACTGACGGGGATGAAAAGCCAACTATCAAAGAATTCTGGAAATCGTACAATATTAAGGTGAAGATCTTTCATTTCCTCCAGTCGCGGATCTCGTTGAATAGTTCAAATCCAGTCGCTAGATGGCAGCTCTCCCTCTAAGCGTCTTGTCTCGTCTGGCCAGCGCAGAGAGTGAGACAGCGTGTATGTGCGAGAGATACAGACTGAGTGCACGTGAAGAGGAGGGGTGGTGAGGTCTGTGGAAAGCTATTAGTCACACGCATACACGCAGGCTGTCTGTACCCTAACGGCACAAGCCTGCCTGCCTGCCTCCCTAGGTCCCAAACCTTCGCGAGTTTGGCTGAGGCAAAATCTTCCAACCTTCAGCCTGCCCCTGCAGCTGTGATTTGGTTTAGGCGAATGAAATATTCGTGATGCACTATGTCTCAATTTGTAGTGGGAATTTTTTGAAATCATACCACGAACTGCTGATGTTGTTATAAAATTCAATAGTATAGGAGAATATCATGTCGTGACTTGTGATCACTGCACACACAAACGATTATATATATTTTAATTCATCCGTAAGGAAGGATTAATAACTGAAGCAGAAAAAAAAATCGTTCGTGTTGCATCACCCGATTTGCGAACTTTTCGGCATACAAGTGAATGAAATATAGTCTTCCCGAAATAATGCATGACTGTGGGAGATTTTTTACTTGCATT
>PNEQ01026777.1:7819-22983 GCA_003012365.1 Medauroidea extradentata
ATCGTTTAAAAGTTATTGCAGTTTGAAAGTTTTGGTATTTATTTTGAAAATATGTAGATGAGTTCAGCCAGCCCGGCCATGGTGCCGCGGGGGTGATACGATAGGGGTTTACAGAGGATGCTGCAAGGTGTACGGCCGGCAATGTCCGATGCCAAGGTTTTATTTAATATAATTTTTATTGTAATAATAATTTACTAAAATATGGAAATACGTTTTTAAAGTAAGCATAATTTTGCCGATTTTTCAGTGATTTTAGTTTGGTTAATTTGTATCCAGACCGGTTACTTAATCTTGCTAGAAGGTCATGGAACATTCTAACCGGAAGGTAGGCCGCCATGGTGCCTTGGGACGCCATTGTGGTCGCCGTTGCTGATTACTCTGTTCTTGACCGTCAAGGAGGCCGGACGTGTTCGGTGTTGTGCGAGGTTTGCACGTGGTAAGCCGAGGGGCGCGAGTGGAAGAGATAGGGCCGCGATGGAAGGCAATGGAAAGACTTTAGAACTATGCATTAATAATTAGCTTCAACCTATTTTATTACTTAATGTGAATTTGCAGCCGTATTAACCGCGTGGCCGGCCCACTATCGGTTTATGATTTGAGTTTAGCACGTGCTATTTTTCTTTTGAGTTATGTTTCATTTTAGTTCAGTTCTCTTTCAGTAACATTTTATTTTGTACAAGGAATTTGTACGTGCCGATGTAAGCGCGGTTGCGTGAGTTTGCTATAAGAGAGTAATAAATATGGGCTATTAATCTGACCACGTGTTTTTAAATACTGTTATGCATGCGTCCATCCCTCGATACCACGAACCCTGAGGTAAGAGTAACTCACCGCTGAGACCGGAGCATGTATGAGGACTGACCAGATTACCAATTTTCTTTGTGGAACATTGTAAGCAACTACTAGTGAGGCTACTATCGTCACATCAGAAGAGGCAGTGTGACTAAGAGAAGAGAGTGTGGTGCCACCACAATATTCCTGCTGGGTAGCATTGGTCACGTGACTGGATCTATTTACTGCAGAAGCGGTAGTTTCAGTCGCCGATCTAGCAGACCCGTGTTATTACACCAGGTCAAAACAGTGCTGAATATCCTTTCTTCCTGGTATAATATATGTACGTAGCGTTAAAACTGCGTAGTAGTAATTATAATTTATTCCATACCTGAATTACGTACTCTGGCAATATTTTTACTTGCTAAAATGCTCCAGACTTCTTTTTCAATAAAAATAATACAATTCGACATCATATTTTCCGTGAACATGCATCCACACCGCCTTACAATATATTTTGTATTATTTACAAATGCGGGAGTGTTTGTTTATGTTTTACGTGCACTTTCCTTTGTATCGTCTGTTTGCTGCTATCTACACTGCTCCCCAGCAGGGTAGATCTACGTGGATCCAGCGTAGCGATACAGTTAAACAATTTGAGATCTTGAGGGTCGGTTTAAATTTATCGCACGATGTTTCCAACCGATTTACTCTCTATCGAGTGGATCCGAAGTAGTTTCAGTGAGTGTTTACTGATTTCGCCTGAATACCGCATCTCTGAACATGGTCGCAATATGGCCATTAACTATTACATGATCGACACACAACTTCACTTGCGAAAATGTCAATGGGACAGCCGCATTACATTTGTTTTTAACTGATCCGCCTCTCGTGTTGCGTAAATTTAAATGATTACTTTGAAGTGCATAAATAATTATGCACTGCACCGGTCCGTTTCCTTTGTGCATGTGCTATGACACGGTGGCTGTTGGCTGTATGGCTTGCGACTAAGACCACTCGAAATGGCGCACTTGATGTAAATCATAGACACAGCCTAGGCTATTTGTTTCCTTTCTAATTCCATCAATATGGCTTGCATTGCATTGAGTGCAAATTCACGACCATTTAGTTAAAAAATATTCTGCTGCGTAATCTGCAATAATCGCTGGGTATTTAGGCACAAATTGATATAGCAGAAGTTGTTACTACAAAAATTAGCAGCGTTTAACGAAAGTTTCAAAGATAAAACATCTCGGGCTCTAAATAAAAATTATTTGAAGATGTGGTTTTCCTATTGTTTAATGAAATTAGTTGTTGACGGTTTAGTTTTGGCCGTTTTGTATGTACGCTATTAAAGTTATGTTTTTATGGTCTACTAGCCAATGTGTGTGGTTAGTAACAAATAAAACCTTTGAAAGTTTATAATTACGTTAATTCGACACCATTTCGAGTTTTGGCCAAGAAACAACAATTTTTAAGATGACTTATAACCATCAGAAAATTGCAGTAATTTTTTCGAAGCTCGAAATAAAAATTTTATTTAGAATATGATATCGAATAACGAAAATATTTGATTCGGCTTCAAAATTTCGAAGGTTCGCCCACCCCTACACTTAACTACTATTAACAAAATAACTATAAATTCTGTTACTTTCACAACACTTTGTACTAGTTATGTGTATCACAGTTCTGAGATGATATACATCACTTTCGCCAGTATGCCCAATGTTTGTTGCAACTACAAACAGTCCAACATGCAAACGATAATGTACGCGTTGGAATTCTTGATTATACACATCTCTGAAAGCTTCAAAATACCGCCTGTGTATTCTGCTCGCATTAGAAAAAATATTTAATTCTGCAAGTCACGTTACACAAAACATTTACCATAGTAGACCTATAAAAATATTTTACGCACACCAGATTAACTTAAATCAACTTCTTCAATAACTTTCTATACACCACACACAAACTGACAGAAGGGGTCAGTAGGAATCGAGCCTGGATCCTCCTTGGCAGGAGACAAGTACCTTATCCCTGGCCACTGCACAAACTACGGCCACTATACTCAAAGCAAAAATGAGGAATTTTTTAAGCTGTAAAGAACATGGATAAGTTATGATGCTTTTATAGGAAGATTTAAAATAACTTGCTATAAAAAATATATAAAAACATAAACTATTGAAGATCAAGCAAGAACTAGTTTTTGTTAACTAAGCTCCACGTCATAAGCAGATACATAAACAGTTTTTCTTCACTTCAGAACAAATGTGACAACATTTAAATAACTTACTGTAAGAATGAAAGAAGTAACAACTGTGTTTGTTAAATGTTTTCACAAACAAAATAAGCAAAACAATATTCATGCAACTTGTAAATTAGTCTGTGATGTTAATAATCTACAGCTTAATAAAATTACATACACTGCTGCCTTTCATTTTTGGCTATATTACAAAAAGATACATGAAGTGGCCTCACCATCCTTGGGAGAAGCATCAAGGTCTAGTTCTCCCCGTCGAACCTCCGACATCCCAGACACAACTGAACTCAAATCGTCATGACTTGATGTTGACTGGGTATGGGAAACTGAAGAAACGCACACAGTCTGGTCATTGTTAATACACTCCACAACTTCACACACAGGAGCCAGAAAAACTGACACAAAGTTACACACAAACATACAGTATTAAGGGAATAAGTATGACGCCCCACCGCTATGTTATTTAATATGACGCTCGCCTCCCGAGCTTGTCCCTTTTGAAGGTTAAGCCTCACTAGTGCACCTCAGGTCTCACTTGTATTAACGTAATTTTCCGATGCCATATTTTGTAGATGTAAGAAGGGTTGTGATGTTTTTGGACTTACCTGATGTCTTAATAACGTCCCGAGATGTAGAAATTTAAGGTTATAAATATGTGCCACGTGTTTTGTAAATAATAACCACAGTTGCAAATGCCAGGACTGAAATACGGCAAAGAGACGTAAAATAATAATAGACACGTTTTTAAGTGCATAAAAGATCTCTGTGAATAATTGAAGTGTATTCTTGTTATGAAAAGGTATAAATGTAATGTTATTTTTATTTTCACGGCATCATTGTGTAATTTTGAGACCTGCAGGGAAGTTAAGCGCCATTTTTCCCGATCACGTGTTTTGTTTGTAAGAAATGCGTGGGTGTTAGGATGGCGACCCTGCAGCAGCAGACATCCCTTCCACCGCCTCCGCCATCTTACCACCCACTTAACGGGACTTTTTCCTCCCAGACCCCCTAACTCCGGGTATAAAAGGGGCGCGCTGGGCCCAGTTCTTCAGAGTACGCTGGCAGCTCTCTGGGCTCCCGACTCTCGGCACACTACACACTCTACACCTTCCCACCTTAGGGGCTGGCTTCTTGCAAATGGAACCCCCCCGCCTCCCCGGAGCTGGCTTCTTGACTAAGGGAGCCCTCCACTCTACCGAGGTGACTTCTTGCCTAAGGGAGTCCCTCAACCAACCTCGAGGCGATTTCTTGCAAAGGGAAACCCTCACCCCCTACCGAGGTGACTTCTTGCCTAAGGGAGTCCCTCACCTATCCTAGAGGCGATCTCTTGCAAAGGAAAACCCTCCACCCCCTACCGAGGTGACTTCTTGCCTAAGGAAGTCCCTCACCTCTCTTACCTTTACACTATTAGGGGCGTGCCGAGAGAAAGGACGACAAGGACGCTGTCACGCATTTCTCCCGCGTCGCGGTATAAAAGGGAACACACCCTATAGTACGCTCTAGCCACCACGCGGTGCGCTACCCCCGGAAGTATTGTGATATCTATGAGTTTGTGGAAATACCACGTGTATCAGGGCGCGTACTTATAAAGTATCCGTGAATCTATCGCACAGCATCCGAGTACATGGACCAGTGTATTTTAGATTAATAAGCGTAACGTAATTCAGTGTATAATTGTGCCATAAAGACTTGTGTATAGTGCGTGTAATTCGTGTGCAATTTGGGATACAATACATCAGTGCTATCAGAATATCTCTGTCATTGTTATTTTTATCTTGTCTCTAAATGAGTAACGCCCAGGAGGTATTAGAGATACATATTAGTGCGAGTGATATCAGTGCTCTACACGAGCCTAGAGAGAGGGCCGCCCTTGAGAGGCGCCAACAAGTCCAGACACCCATACCAAATCCACATTTGATACCTTCCCCTCAGAAGGTACCCGGGCCACAGTTATCGTTCGAGGATTTCTGTCGTGAGCAACATCGTACGCTCACGCGCCCCAGCACAAACGAACAGAATTTGCCTCCCAGGAAACGTCGCCCACGCAAGCGCAACAAACATTGCCTTAGCCGAATCCTCCGCCGCATGACCCGCAAGCCACCGACACTCTTGAGTCCCATCAAGACGCCGCCCCGAGACGCCCCTCCGGCGTACAGACGCATACAGCAGCTTAGGAGCGAGGCCAGACAGGATCCTAAACCCCTGAGCGATCGCAAGCAACGATTGCTGAGGGAGTTATTCTAAATACCAGGTGAGTGGATTATAACCTGACCCAATTAAATGAGACGCTCCGCCCCCTTCTGTACGATCCGAGCGTGGCTCCCCTCAGCTCACTCACTGAGGCACGCCTCGGACCGAAACCCCGCGATCTCCGAGGGACACAGCCCGTCTTAGCCGGCGCAGGCTTCCTTTCACACTCTCCCTCAGAGACGACCTACCGCAACCGCAGAAGGGCTGCGTCGAGTCAAGTATATTGCGAAAAGTATAAACACATATTATATAAAAGGTATGTACGTATACCTATACTTAGAGGACAAAGATATAATATATATTAGGGATGGAACGGTTCCATTTTTTTCGGTTTCGATGCTGCAAAATTCAGTACTTGGTTACCGGCACCTTATAATATTTGGAATTTATTTATTCTTTAACCCAGTTGTTATGAATTATAATTTCATGCCATTATACAATTTTGCCTTTAATTTCACTGACCATATACACAGAAATATAGTTTACGCAACATTTATAAAAGACAACAAATGAAAAACCATTAAGAGTACGTATTTAAAATGCAACGAATCAAAAACTAGATGCATGTACTGCAAATAAAGAGCACATACTATAACTTATAAAAGCACGTGGGCCTATACAACTAAGATATTGTGCCCAACTAACCAAAAACAACAAAAAGCATGTACAGTATTTGCACAATGTATCTAACAAAAGTAATAGCATCTTTCAGGACAACTTATAAAATTAATAAAAAACAAAATTGAAATATTTATTTGTTCGGCATAACCAGCTCATCTACATACATCATTTCACACCTGAACAGACTTGGAAAACATTAACATTGTTTTCAAAGAAAAAAAATTTAACAATTTGATGTCCCAAAAACTCTCTAAAAATATTTTTCAAAGACTTTTGTTTAAAAACACCAGCATCTTGACTCAATCAGGGTCTAGTGTGTTACTTTTTTGGTCTACAACATCTCCAGCAGTGCTAAAAACCATTCTGAGAAGACTGTTGCAGTAGGAATGCAGAGATACTTTTTTGCCATTCCCTGCGATCTTGGCAAGGTTCTGCACAGTTTCCAATAATTGAAAACATTTGAGTCAGAGGTTCAGAAAGATAAGCAGTAACTTCACTTTCTACACTGTCTATCAGTTTTGGTAGTCTTTACCCTGGAAAGAGAATCATACCTGCTTAAGTTCATTTGGGGGATGTGGTGATGAGAATGAACACAATGTTGATTAAGGCTTCTTGCAACAACAACCTCTGACAGAATGGGCTGTGGTATTAAAATAGGTCTTGCCTATGAAATTATATTTTGTTTTGCAACTTCCAGTTTTTCTTCATCCTTGAATTGATTGCCTTATAGACATGGGTCTGAAAGAGTTGCTATAATGTACATACATCTTCAACAGTTGCATATTGAACACTGAGCAAGGCCAGTAAGTCATTCCAGAGTCCCTAAATGCTAGAGGAAGGTGTTGAAGTGTTCTGTAAATCTTGTCTTGTAAGATTAACAAGCTTGATTACTTCAGTCATGGTGACAGACTCTTTACTCACTACAGATGTAGCTGATTCAAAAACTTGAAGGACGGATAAACTTTTCTACTATTGATCACTGAGACTGTGTGAGTTCTATTGGTAGCTTTAGCTCACCCCCCACACCCCTCAATGTAATTACTGGTCTCTGTTCATGCAGATGCTGCAACATGTACAGAATAGAGTTTCACCTTGTTGAACAAGGTGATGCTGTGGAACATTTACTGTATGCTGATACTTTCAAAATTTTACAAGCTGAATGCTTGAAATGCCCTACCAATCTTCTGCTGGCTGCACACAAAGAAGAAACAACTTTGTTGTTAAAGAATCCATCTTTTAAAACCAGTTAGAAACTGTATACTAGACATGCAACATGTCAAAACAGAAATTTCTAGAGCTGTAACCACATTACGTCATTGTCTCTGACAATTTCCACTATTTTATAAAAAATAATGGTTTGCTGTGGATGTCCATGTCTGTTGTTACTGCAACAAATTTTGATTCGCCAATCTTATTTCAACTTTCATTTTTGTATATAACTCAGGAATCACATTGTTAGAAAAGTGTTTTTTAGAAGGTGAAGTATAGCGAGGTTCAAGATGTACGATGAACTTCTTAAATCCTCTGTTGTCAACTAAGCTGAATGGTTGGTTATCAACCAATATCATCTCTGCAACAGTGCGTATAATGTGTTTACCCCTGGGATCTGCTGGTGTAAATTTATTTTTCAAATTGATAAACCGTGAAAGTGTCGGTTGTTGTTGATATGGCCTTGCAGCAGCATCACTGAAAACACACTGGTTTGATTGTGGGGAAAAGACCAATGACTGCTGTTGAGGGTTATGTGTATCAGAGCTTAGACTTATTTTGGCAATATGTAGTGCTTGGCCGACACACATTTTTTGAGGTTCAATGTACTCTTTGAAACCCCACCAGAAATTCACACACCGCCGTGGATACAAATTGTGTGCATTTCATTATGCCTGTCTATTTTAAAATACTTCCAGACCTCGGACATGTCTGAATTTAGCTTGTCAATAAAGTAGCTAACGTTAAAACATTGAAGTACAGTAATATACTTGGATCGCTGATGCACATATTCTCTTAAGTTAAAAATAAATGTACTACATACCTATCTTTCACTATTTATTCACGTGTTTGGTACAGAGCAAAATAACCACAACAGTCCTACTGTTATTGAGAAAGGTGGGAGGACTAGTCTTGCATGAAAACAAAACATTAGTGTAATCTGGCCATATACTATCCCACTCTGATGGAAGAAACAAAGACCAGTATGTACTTGTAGTTGTAAATAGTGTGTTCATTCCTCTTGGTGCTCGCAAAAAAGTTGGCACCCTTGTGTTGCCTTTAGTTCATAAAAGAGCTGAAGAGGAGGTACTACCGAAGTATTATAAGTTGGTCATCCTGCTGATGAAGGTTTTGTTTACATTTTGTTTCCAGTTTATTTCAAGGACATTATGATAAATTATTATTCAGTGAAAAAAATAAAAATGGTAATACCGGTATATATATTTACTGTAAATGAAAATGAATTCATCCTAAGTTTGTGTCAGTTACCTTCATGTGCAATTATTTTATGGCCAACCTTATACTATGTCCGTAGTTTTTAATTAAATCCTCAGCCCGGCCAGGTTGTTAAGTATTAAAAATTGGTTTAACTTTTAATAAAAATTTTGGTAGCTCTGTTTATACTGTTATTCTGTATTTATATAAAACGTGAAAAAGATACTGTGCGGAGGACAGAAAATAAGGTTTATAAAAACCAAATAACCCAAAAAGATTTTTTCATGGTCGGTGCTGGTTCCATGCTGCATCAAATAACCGATAGAACCAAATTTCCCACCCCAAATATATATAATACACACACATAAATTACTGTTACAGTAGACCACCATGACAAATCTAGAGTCCCTGAACAATCTGTGTTCTCAAAATGTACACTTCACAACATACACAGAAGTCAATAGTTTTCAAAACAAAGGATTAATAGTTATCATACTCAAATCCAAAAACCTTAGCTTCAGAAACCAGCATGCAACTTTTCACAGAAACATTCCAATGTTAATGTTACTAGCAAGTTATCATGCACAGATGTATTGCCATAAAAAAGTTGAAGTCCACACTTCACACAGTGTTTGGCCAAAACATTTATTAAGTAGAACAAAGCAGGTAAAATTGTAGTATTTTATTTCTATCAGCACCTTCAGAAACAGGGGAGTTCGAAGTGCGACTCCGCAGGCTATAAGAACGTTGCCTGATGCGTTGGGATCTACGTCCACCCTGCAATAAAAAGAGAAATAACAACAAATGTTTTGTGATTTAATAACCTTAAGCAAAACCTACAACTAAATCTACCTGTAAGCCTTTCTTAAAATATACAGATAGCAGGATAACATTTTGCTTTTATTCATCTTTCACTGTGTTGACCATGCGATTATTCCCTAAAAATTACAAAATGATAGCCTCAATATGGTTGGTATGTCAAATAAGTTGCTCGTAAGTGAAATTGAAATACATTAGTAAACATGGGTAGTTTTAAAACTGCTAAATACATATGGTTTTACATTTTAATACAAAATGCATTTAACAAATGTTTGATGCCAATGTCTTACATGAACAAATAACAGAATTAACAAGTGACCAAACACGAGCCTAAACTCTCATGTTTTCAGGGTTTCAACCAACTGAACAGTTACAAGCAGATGGCTTCATAAACAAAATGCCACTTTAAGTGTATATTTAATCCCTTTCCATATATACATCAATAATGAACTTTATCTCTACACATTATCAATCCCATTACTATGTATTGTACATCAAAAGTGAATGCTGATTTAATCACGAGATGCCAATTTAATCTTGTTCATGGGACACTGATTTCTTATGCTGTGTTTCATATGTACACATGCACATACAAACATACACATGTGTGTCTTTGCTCCCATGTATGCACATGCATGCAAATTCATGAGATTGTATATTCCACATTGTTTCTTGCTGTCAAGTAAAAATAACAATATTGAAGCTTCAATTACACAGTTACTACAGCCTGACACGAGTAATGCAAAAATTTAATATTATGTTTAGGGTTCTAACAGTGCATTGCAATCTAACACAATATAATATGGATTTACAACCCCTGCATTTATGAAAATCTCCAATTTCTAAGAAACATTTTTCAGATATATTACTTTAAGTTATATTAGGCAATAAACAACAAAACACATTTATTTCTATTTCTGTTGAAACATAAATTAACTTACTAGGACAATGTATTCTGAACAAAACATAACTTCAGTTGTACAGACAAGACCAATGAATGAGAAATAATGATCGAAAAAATAGACCAAGTCATCAAGCTTTAGGCCTACAGACAGTTAAAAATCTCTCAACATCTCTGTACTGAGTACCGTCTATCACAGAACACGCAACTTCTGCAAAAACCAAAGGGATAAATAATAAACAATTTCACTTCCTTTATAACCAATGTGCAAGTTTAATTATTTCCATTATAAAAGATTTATAAAAAAATTAACTAATTAAAATTAGACAATGGTAGGAAAGGCCGCTAGGCTACTAATTACAATTAAAACATAAAAAAATTGTGCATAAGTACTCACAGGATGGTACTCGCAGATAGAAACACACACATATGGCAAACACATTTCTCCGCGGACGTGCGGACACAACGTTTCGCAGACTACACCTGCTTCATCAACTTATACTTCAACACATGGTATACAGTTAAAGTATATATTTAAGTACAGATTTGTATTTACAGATGTTTACAAAAGTCAAACAGATCTGTGAATATATATTTTCAGGGTGTATAGTCCCAAATTACAAACTTTTATACCACCACCCAAAACTTCAATTACCAGTGACCTTGTTCTGTATTACAGTACACTGTACAATGCATACAAGAACTTTTATATGGAGCAACAGTGTTTGCGATAGCACCAGAAGTGGACTTCTTTGACGACTACGGTCCTTTCGTAAAAGTGGAATGCAGAATACGTCATCGTATTACCTCAAACGCAAAATAAGTCTTTTCTGTTGTCTGTAAACTGAGTGATATTCTTCCCTGCAGCAACTCCATCACTTCAGGAAACATCCGTTGTATATTAGCCTCGTCTTCTTCACTACTGCTTTCAGAGGCCACAGTGCTGAAATTTTATGTACTTGCAAATATTTCCTCATCTGTTTAAACGACATCAACAGAAACATCTTTTGCAATATCCAACCATTCATCAACAATGCTAGGCGAAAGTTTGTTCACTGATTTCCCACTGTCTGCACAGTCAACCTTTACGTAATTTCACAATACGTACATGTTGGGTATCTTTTTTTGCTTGGTTGCTGCCCATCAAACCCTTTAAATTTTTCATCTTCTGATTTATTTTCTTTTGCCTCAGGCCATATCTTGTGCCTAGCTTTGCTCAAAGATATGCACTTTACCAAATTTTAAGGCATTGGCATTTTTTATGTAATTTTATTAATTCAGCAATATTCCACTCATAGTCAGTTGCCTCATGGAATCATGCTGGCCCATTTTAACACTCTGTATCATTCCTTGGTCCATTGTTCAAACGACACTTTGTTGTGCCTCGGTAGGGCGCAACGTGAATACTTCTATGATTATTACGACGGCTTTTATAGTTACCAACAGGTTGACGTATCACCTCCCAGGACTAGCAGGGTCAGCCTAGGAGTGTGATTGGTCAGCGGCGTTACCTAATCGTAGAAATAAGGAGGTCCGGATGTATTGTTGTACAGTTGAAAGCTGGGAACCCAGTGGTTAGGGACAGCTTCTGGGGACAGAAGAGGACGTTATTATGTAACAATAGAGAGCTCTAGGGAGTATTGGGACTAAATGGCCTATCCAGGGTCAAGTGTTAGGTGCTCAGTTCCAGCGGTCGAACGAGGAGGGCACTCGTGTCTGCCGGAATAAAATGAGATGATCTGGGCCGGTGTTTATCATTCCAAGAGTTCTTGTGCATCCCACTATCCCGAACACCCTTTGACTTCCTTAGTGCCGTTATCGTCATTTCATGGGGGACAAGTCAACTATGGCATAGTACGGAGGGGACGTTAGTCGGAGTTCTGGTGGACGAAGCCCTGGGGCAAATGTTCCGACGCTGTTCAGTTACGGTGAACGCGGAGAAACGTCTAGCCAGGTGCACAGTGGTTGGGCGAGGTCCCATGCCTGCCTATTGTGGCGTGGCCTCACTTCCTGTGCGAGGGAATGGCTCACAGTTAGGAGGAAAACAGAGGCAGTAAGTTTGCCCAGTTTGGGGAGGATCTGGTTGGATGCTGTCGGGGTAAGGTGAAGAGTTAAAGCACGCTTAGCTAGGTGCACAGTGGTCGGCCCAGATCCCGTGCTTGCCTTGCGTGGTACAAGCCTCGTGCATGGTGGCTTGATGCCCCTGTTGCCCCAACGACCCCGAAAGAGGAATGTTACACCTCCTTTTAGAGGTTAGGTCCTGCTGTACCATCCATCTCTATGTGCTACCTTAATGCCCCACCAATACTCCCGAAATAGGCACCGGAGTAGGTTGCTGAGGACAGTCTAGCAGGCAAGGAGCCTCCAACGAGAGACAAGTGAGACAGACTGCAGCAGGCGCCCCTCTTCTTCCTCTTCGCTGAGTTCGGGTCCCCAGGAGGTAAGAGAGCCACCAAACCCTATGGTGGAGGTTCCCATTCTTCCAGCAATTGGCAATGGGAACAGGAGACTGCAATCTGCAGGCAGCAAGAGCAGCAACATAGTGCAGAGGCAAGGGGGAGATGAGCCTCCCTGGATTTCGAAAGGTGGAAGGAGACTCACCAACAGCCCGACCATTCCACCCTCACCCCCAACCCTCTATCTTGTTATAGACACTCCAGCAAGTTGACCTGCTTAGTTAACAGAGATTGACTTGGGACACCATTCCATTGTAGCGCAGCTACCACCGCAAGTTCAGTCCTGATCGCCATGGACCACCAACAAAATGGGTGGCAACCCAAGTTAAAAGTAAGAACAGAACCACTACACCAGTGGAAGCAGCTTAGGTAAGCCACAAGTGGGGAAAACCCAGTGCAACAACTTGTCAGTATTATTGGTGACAGGTATACAACAGATGTATGTTGCCAGTTACATACTACAGTACTTTCTTGGAGGGCGGGTGTGACAAATATTCACAAGAAAAACAATTTTTCTGTTTTTCTACCTTTTTTATAGTTTTTAAGATTTCTGGCACTAACACATCAAGTCATCAAATAAATAAAAATGTCACGAGTCCATCCAAACATTTGTTTCAGCCTTGTACTGTACAGAAAAGGGAAAGTTTGGTGCATTCCTGAAGCACCGGGACTTGCATATTTACCCACGAATGTCAATTTCACTCTCTGTGTTCCTGCAGCATTCAAGCACATCAGAACAATTATACGTTGTTTATTTTGTTTGAAGCCATGCACAGTTATTAAGTTCCCACCTGCTACAGTAGCGTGCGGTAGATACATATTTCCACAATAAGCTGGTTTCGTAAGCATTATAAACTTGGCTAGTTTTACCTGCAAGTACAACTCTGTAAGTACTTGTGCATTTCTGTATATGTATATGTTTTAGTAATTGGCCAGACTTAAGTTCATGTTCATTTGTCAGATTTACAAACCGCTCACTAAAGTTAGCAGCCGCAGCATTAGCTGATTTCTGTTCATCTGACGTTTTCTAGTACCATGCAAATACTATTTTTAGGGGGGGGGGGGAAAGGTATCAAATAATCAAGGAATGTGCAAGCAAACCCTATTTTCACACAAAAATCTTCCCTTTTGCAACAAGCATGGGTCTGAATATTGCTACACGGTCATACTTCTTCAATCAAAACCATTTAAATAGTCCAACTAAAGTAGTTTTGTGTGTGAAGAATTGTGTTTCATACAACTCTTTAATGACGACTTGGCTATGAAATCTTTTGAGTCTCACATTTTTCTTTTTTATACTGTACAATGTTATCTCCCCAATATTGTACTAGTGTGCTATAGCAACTCTTTGGAAAACTCAAGTTTTTGCTTCATTATTAGGTAGAATTACGTGTTTTATCTTAACCTTCAGTATCATAAACACACTGCGACAGAACAATTTTCCAATACAACCAAATACAGCGTACTGACTTGACAGTAAAGCTGACAAAACCTTAACCTTTAGAATCGTATTTCCCTCCCTTCTAGATAAGAGTAGCACGCGCACATGTGTGTTTAGTATGGTGAGACCACATGGTGCAGCATGGTTTTGTACCGTTACAACACTGTACAGTGCAGCAAAGTTTGCACTGTATCAGTACAATACAGAGCAGCAGAAAAATTAAATTAATTTTGTTACTGTACTTGGATTTCTGAGTATCACGGAACCTCGGGTTCATATTTGCAAGAGTTTATTATGTATACCTAAGCCTTTCTGCAATGAACATTAAACATCTATTCTCACCTGAAACTCGACTCCCCCCCCCCCCTATTGACGTGCAAACAATAACCATTGGTTGTGGTAACAGTCCTCGCCTGTTGTAGTACACACCTCTGAAAGATCTGAAACGCTGACCATCGAAGACACCTCTGAACCACAAACAGATGGTGAACGTCCATCTTCTTCATCTGAAGCATCTTCTGCAGACATCTGACTTGAAGATGGGGACTTGACACCCAAGCTATAACACAACACAATAACAATGGAACAAACAATAGAGTTAGTAATGCTGGATACAGTACAAATTTTCACCATTTTGTTTTAAGTTTTTAATTGGGCGATAATGCTTTCACAAAAATTTTTCAAGAATTATAAAGTATTCTTTACAGTATCCTACTGTAATAAATCAGGCCAGTGTTTTTCTACAAAACTTCCTTGTACCAGTCTTATTTTAAAGAAATTGCAATCCTTTTGAATTCTTTTAATGGCGTGACTATTGTATTAGGTGATTTCAACGTTCCAGGTGTCGACTGGAAAAATTTTTTTCTTCACGAAAACATTCAGCACTATGTCATTGCTAAAGCTAAGGAAGTGATTGCTTTTGCTGTCGAAACTAACGTTAACCAAATCAACTCAATTCAAGATGCTTCAAAATTGCTAGATTTAATTTTTACTAATGACTTTTACTTTTCTGTCAACCTCTGTGAAGAAAAGTTAGTTCATGAAGATTCTTATCACCCAGCGCTATTAATTTCATACGATCTTCCTCTTGCAAATGCGAATACTTCTGTGTTTTCAAAAATGGTTTTTGGCAAAGGTGACTATTTTAATCTATATTCTATTTTAAGAAACCATGACTGGCAACCTTTATTTAATTTCAGTGATATCGACGATAAAGTTATG
>PNEQ01026779.1:7615-32388 GCA_003012365.1 Medauroidea extradentata
TGCGGAGCAGTGTTGGCGATACAAGAGGACTGCTGCGGCGGGCTGACAGGCGAAGAGGAGGTGCGCGACGGGAGTCGAACAGAAGACCTCAAGAGTGAAGACAGCGGTGCACTCGGGGTGCTGCGCAGCACATGGTGAGCCATCACCACTTCGGACTGATAAGGTTGTACGTTGTCATTGTTAGAAATACTGTTTATTGTGATTTATAGTGTTTAATTAATTGATGGTAGACTTTTCTTGTGCTTTAATTGTCAAAGTTAATTAACGTGTCTGTGACACAGGAGTAATTGTGTGCATACCTAATTGTGTTGTGAGGGTTCTAATTGATTACTGTTTTGTGTATTTCGTAGCTTTGTGAGCTATTAAATCCAGTACTTAATTTAACTCTTTTATTTGTAATTCTAAGACCTCTATCCCAAAGAACTCATGGGAATTGCCCACATTGAAAAGTTTGTGTTCTCCAAACTTGTAACAGTATTATAGACCTATGTACACTAGTAAATACTCTCCCCCCAATAGGCCTAATTCAAATCACTATAATAAAATTCCCACTCATACTGATAATAAACTACCCCTATACAATCCACTATTTCTTAACAAACTCTGCATTATGCATCAGAATATCTGTAGTTTATACAACAAAAAAACTTTCCTTGAATCACTTCTACTATCATTTCCTGTAGATATTGTCTGCATTACAGAACACTGGTTAACCTCAGATAACATTATGTTTTGCAACATCAGTAACTATTCCTTAACTGCATATTACTGTAGAAAAAACTCAAAAGGGGGAGGGGTATGTACATTTGTAAAAAATAATTACTCATGTAACATAATTGACTTGAATGACTTGTGTATAGATAAAACTTGTGAAGTCTATTGTGTCGAAATCAAGAAGCTTAATATCATTGTAATTGTACTATATAGATCCCCCTCGTCTAATGATTTAAACTCTTTTTTCAATAATATGGAAACAATCATAAAACAGAACATTTCATCGTCAAAAACACACTATAGTATGCGGTGACTTCAATAGCCAGGAAACCCACACAAACAAATTTAAAAATATTTTTTACCAATTCAACCTAACCCCCTCCATTAATGATCCCACAAGAAAATCAAAAACTACGAACAGATGCATTGATAATATTGTCACAAATATAAACCCATCACACCTTACAGCCTTCAATAAAGAAACAGCTGCATCAGACCACCTTGCACAAAACATCTATATAGACATGGATTATCTGTCTACCGAAGCCTCAAAAACTATGAAACATCATTTTGTAAACAAAAGAACTTACACTGTGGAGAACATGAATATATTAAATAATGTATTACAAATGCAGGACTGGTAGGAAGTCTATAGTGAACCTGACCCAAACACATCATGGAATATTTTCACAAACATATTCATGCTAAAATTCTACAGTATATTCCAAAAAAAAAAAAAAAAAACTAGTTAGAATTGCACAAACTTCAAAATCAACCTGGATGACCAAAGGTTTGACTATCTCTCTTAAACATTTAAGAGTACTCAAAATGATCTCTGATAAAAGTAAGAACATAGATGATTTAATGAAATACAAGAACTATTAAAAAAATCTATAATTAAACCCTTACAACCGCAAAAAAAATGAATCACGATAAAATAATTAATCTTACTAAAAATAAGTCAAAGGCCATGTGGAAAATCATCAGAAGTGAAACAAAAACTAATGTTCAAAGGAAACACATCTCTCTGGAAATTAATGGAACTGTAATTAGTAACACCCAAGAAATTACTCATTATTTCAATGAATACTTTGCTACTATTGGAAATAAACTACAACCGAAAAATCATAAAAATCAACTGCATGATATACCCAACACAACCTCCCATATGATGCAGGAATTTGAATTTGTTGATATAAATTCACTAGTAGATATCATTAAAAAACTTAAAAAAAAAAAAAAAAAAAACTCTGCAGGTCTGGATGAAATCCCTATTAAAATAATAAAATACTGTGTTCACAGTATTAAATTCCCTATTACAGATATATTCAACAAATGCTCAGCGCTAGGTATCTTCCCAGAACGACTAAAATCAACAAAAGTGACACCAATACATAAAAAAGGTAATGAATTTGACATAGGAAACTACCGACCCATCTCAATTCTGCCAGTATTCTCTAAAATCCTGGAAAAAGTTATTTACAATCAAACTACTCAGCTATCTGCTAACTAACAGGATCCTGTCACACAATCAATTTGGCTTTCAACCAAAAAAATCTACTGAACAAGCCATGTACCATTTTGTAAATACTATATTGAGTGAACTAGACAACAAAAAACTGGTCGCAGGAATCTTCTTAGATCTGTCTAAGGCTTTTGATTGTGTGGACCATGATCTCTTACTACAAAAAATGGACAAATTCGGTATCAAAGGCACTGCCCTTAAGATGTTTAGATCCTATCTCACAAACAGAACACAACAGGTTTGTCTTCAACAATTTAATGATAGTAACAATTTAATAGAGTACAAATCTCACACACGTTTTGTAAAAACAGGTGTACCACAAGGCTCTATCTTGGGACCAATATTATTCTTAATATTTATAAATGATTTCCCATCCAACATAAAATCAGGTCCAACGATAATGTTTGCAGATTATACCTCAGTCTTACTATCAAACAGTTGCATAAATGAACTTCAAGAACACATAAATCGCACACTCAGGGAGATGAAGTCATGGTTCAGACTCAATAAACTAACATTAAATGTAAGTAAATCCTCCCAAATTCTTTTCAACTTAAAGTGCAACCGAACGAATGGAGCAGTAATTGAATCTGTCACCACAATTAGCAACAATAATGAACTGCCTTTAGTCAGCAACACAAAACTTTTAGGGTTAATTATTGATTGTAACTTTAATTGGAAATGTCATGCCCTAGCTCTGTCAAAAGAACTAAGTTCTCTATGTTTTGCCTTGTACTCGGTAAAAAAAACATGCTCTACTGAAACTGTTCTTACTCTTTACTTTGCAAATGTGAATTCTATTCTAACCTATGGCATAATTTTTTGGGGTGCGTCAGAGAACTGGATAAATGTATTCAAAATGCAAAAGAAAATTATACGTATAATAGCTAACATAAAAGTACCCTCTTCATGTAAACCGCATTTTCAAAACCTAAGAATTCTTACCTTGCCTAGTTTATACATATATCACTCAATTATATTCGGCCTAAAAAACTTATCCTTCATTACCAACCAAGATATACACTCTCATAATACTTGACAAAAGGCAGCTATACACTCAGTTTCCCACAGAACTAAAAAATATGAGACATGCCCATATGCTATGGCAAGTTAACTAATTAATAATCTACCAGTACACTTAAAACCATACAGGAAAAGGATAATTTGTTAAACTTCAAAAAGAAATTGAAAAATGTCCTTATTAATAAGGCATATTACAGATTGGATGAATACTTTGCACCATAATATACCTTCTGGCATTACCAGATTGCAGGATGTACATTTACCTGGTGTTTATATAATGGACTTAAGATTGTGAACCATAAATACTCTTTCATATGTTTTTGTTATATTAACTTGTTTAGTTATTAGCAAATTGTATTATGTACAAGGTATTGTTTTCTTATATATATATATTTTTTTTTTTTTTTGTGTCCTCTAGGTTTTAATCTATTGCTATTTCTCAGCATTGTACATACTTCTCATTTTACTTGTAAACAACTTCATGTTAGTATGTTATTGTTAACAAATTATGTACTCAATCAATTTGACAACTCCTTGCACATCTGCTGTGTGATTTAGGAGGCTTGAAATAAAATAAAATAAATATAATAAATAAGTTTACTACTTTAGAATGACTAGCGCTCGGTCATTTGTTAAACTACCAGCAACAAAAAGAGAGCCACACTATTATAAACCGTGTTTAAAGCGACGTAGTGCAGTCGATGGCAGTCTTGATCATGGCCTTTGCAGTCATGGGAGTTCGTTATACTGCTTTATTTTACTCTATGACAGCAATGTTTGTATACATACTATACTAAACAATGCGAATTTTTAATTTGCGGTCACCCTCCTTGTACTGTGTTTGTGATTATAATAATGTGTAAACGTGCTGTATTGTACTGCAGGTGGTTTTATGTCAGATAGTTTTAAAGGAAATTTATATATTTTTCCCTTTCAAGAATGGAGTGCCAAGCTAGTAATGCAAGACGGAGAGCTCTGACACTTTCTGTTGCTGCCCTGTTAGCTGAAGTGGGTTTTGATTCTATTGAGAAACCAGCATTGGAGACGTTAGTAGAAATGTTTCAAAGCAGTGAGTATAATAATAACATAATAATCTCAATTGGACGACCGCCCGGTGGTGAGCTCATCTTTCGCTTTATTGTCTTTTTAATTCAAGCCCTTGCTAATATTTCCATCCCTTTTCACAGGTATCTACCAACTCACCTTAGTTAACACTTTTACCGACCTATGCATAACTGCCTAATCTGCTCTGTTCTTACAATAGTAATTATTATTATGATCATTTTTCCTATTATAATAACAACATAACACTTCGAAGGGGTAACTGCCTGGAGGTAAGTTCATAGGTTTGTTTTACTCGCGCTTGTCCCAGCGTCTCTCGCGTCTCCCTGGAGTTGGTGGAGTTTGAATAATGTTGACCCAGGTCAGAGGGAGTTGTTCTCTTAAGGGGCGAAGGAAAACGCTGTAGTGCGTGCGTGCATTTCTTTTTGTGATGGCCGAACTAGTAGAAGTTATCGGGAATATAATAGAGAATGAAGAATCGTCATGTACGAAATAAATAATTACATTCTGCTGTAAATAACACCATTCCTTCATCATCGGCTATAATATTTCCTTCATTGTCCAATGTTGTTTGGAATAATAAGTTATTCTCATTCATATCACTACGAACATAACAGACCACGATGTATCAGACTAGCGCAAAAACGTCTAGCAGACAATTTGCCCCCGCAACTTTACCTCGCGAGGTGGAGCGGCTGGAGCATGACCTACTTGACCTGGAGGCGCTTGCCCTGGCGAGTAAAACGGACCTCCCCCATATTGTTTCCGGCAAGGAAAACACACTGGAGCGTTGAGAGTTCGTGGAAACGCTAGGTCAAGCACGAGTAAAACAAACCTCATACTACTTCATACATGCATTTCTCAAACCCTTTAAAACATTTCTAATCCCCTTCACTGTTACCTATTTCGCTGTCAATAAATTATGTCATTGGAGGGTGTTTTAATTTTAAATCTTTGTAGACAAGAAAATTTCCAAGATCTGTAGGAATTAGCTCTAAAAGTTATTTTCAAATGTCGAAGTTAACATTTCGGTAAATATCAAGTTCAGCTGTGTACTTATCATGTACCGGCCAAACTATTGATTTTAGACGTAGGCTATAATTCATTAATGAAAAATTTTTCTAGTGACGTTCTAAGTACTACGTAAAAACATTTTTGTTAGGTTAGGTTTTTTAAATTAGGTTGTTAGGTTAAAGTAAGATTAGGTTAGGCTAAGTTAGATTAGGTTGGTTAGGCTAAGTTAGATTAGGTTGGTTTAGGTTAAGCTAAGTTAGATTAGGTTGGTTTAGGTTAAGCTAAGTTAGATTAGGTTGGTTTAGGTTAGGCTAAGTTAGATTAGGTTGGTTTAAGTTAGGCTAAGTTTGGTTAGTTAAGGTTAGGCTAAGTTAGGTAACCTGACTTAACATAACATTAGGATAGGTAAAGTTAGGTTACCTAACCTAAACTCACCTAACTGAGCCTTATCTAACCTAAACTAACCTTAAAACCTAACTTAAATTTTTTTTACATAGGACTACTAAGAACGTCACTAGGAACATTTTTCATCAATAAACTATATGTCTAAAATCAATAATTTGGCCGGTACACAATAAGTAGCTAAACTTGATATTTACTGAATATTATAATTCACACATCAAATGAATGATCACCAATCTTATTCAAAGATCTTTTGTTTCACTGCAGTGTTTAATCGTAGATCTTTAGGTTGTCGTTGTATGTTTATGTTTTTTTTATATATATATTTTTAGAACGTAATGATGTATACTCTCTATTGTGCTTGCATAGGAATACACTAATACAGCATTGCTAACTGTACGGTCCTGACTGTACATGTACGGTAATTCCGCTGTGTGTACGGACGTATGGTCCTAGCACATTCTATGAAAATTAGTTAAAAATATTTTCACCCAATTAAAAATTTGACACAATTGTTCCATTTTTTAAACTCTAATGCCCTACACTTTAAAATTTATAACATTTCTTTCATTTCAGAACTTAATTCAAATAAATAAAAAAAAACACTGCAAATCTGAAAGGCATTTTTGTACGAAGCTAGAGAGCAGTTTATTATTGCTTCTAAAAAGACTGACTTTGTTGTATCAGAGACACTCAAAAGCTTGCACACACTGCGGACATTAAGCTAGCAGGATTTTTGGCGGAGCATATAATATTCATGGCCAATGGTAAACTTGGAGGGTGTTTTGATTTTTTTTTTCTGATTCGAAAATCACCGAAGCAGTACCGGTACACATGTCATTGGTGAAAGTCACACGGAATAGGTTGCAAATCACGTAAAACTATTCTGCAAGTTATATGAAACTGAGAGTAATGCTAATTAAGGCATAATTTCGGGAGAAAACTCTAAAAATTGTAGTGTACGGTCCTGGGGCAAAACATACAATCCAAATGACATTGTTTGCTTAAGGGTTGGCAATGCTGCACTAACGTAACTAATAGCGTAGACCCTAACCCAGTCATTGCATTGGGGTGCGAATTGCTGAAGTGACAGATAGCTCAGTTATTCGAATGTGTGTTGAGAGAATAAATTTCTTTGTATTCCAGTTATGAAAGGTCACAGGATGAGAGCACACAAAGAGCAATTTTTGCTGCATTGCTTCTGAAGTCAGTTCTGCGTCAGTGAAAATATGATGGCTGTCTATGGTTATGTAATCAAAAGGGTCAATCCATTTCAAATCACCCAGGCAATGTTGCTCAACATTTTTAAATTTCGTGATTTATTTATAGTGAGTTCCCTATAGGTAGACAGTCACAAAATAACGCTTGGAAAAATTTTATGAGGCATAGTTCTTTTGTGGCACCCGTTTTTAAATGGGGTTTGAGCAAATTTTTGAGAAAATCATGGTTTGAATTGCCAAGCTATTTCAAAAGCTATCAGAATAATTAAAAAACCAGTGTGTTCAGCATGAAATGAACTTCAGAAATACATTTTCTTAATTATTCTATCATTCAAGAGAGTCAGTCAAAATCTTTCTGTAAATACTCATAAAAATTATATGAAACATTACTTTTTAAGACCATGAATTCTTATGAAGGAAGATAGACTCACTAATAATATGTTGTTTCTGTGTTGAGTACTTACATAACTGCCTGCAGCATAAGTTTCAGTCATGAGAATGCAGTAATTTTTTTTCTAGAGCTTTTCAAAAATAGCTAAAAGCACTTTAATGTCAATTTTCTCAGGTCAATATCTAAAAAGGGACTGAATAAAAACAAGTGAAAATTTTATAGAATGTTGTTCATACACATAGGAAGAACTTATAAAAAAATTATGACTGAGACTCAACTACACTTAGCGAAATACAGCGGTGAATTCCAGTAAAAATGCTGCCCTTCTACACGCTCATGCAGTGCCATGTTAGCAACCAAGGGCTTGGAATTGTTGTAATTGGCATTGGTCAAATAATGTTTAAATCATTATAAACAATAAATGATCAAATATTTAAACCTTTAAATAACAATGGGCAGTGATAACAATACATAACTTGTAATTCTTTAAGTTAACTTACCAAAATATTTGTTGTTCTACACTTGCGTACAGTATACACACAAAATAATGTTTCTCTATATATACTTAGATTTTAAAACTCCACTTCTAACTACTTGCCAGATGCAATTTACATTACAGAGCTAAACAAACACGATATTTCATTGCATAGTTTATCAGTTATGTTGTGTGTTCTTCCAGTCACTGTGGTGAGTTCCAATGGAGTAACTTTTCGTATTATTTTATTTGCAGGCACCCAAGCACTTTCATTTTTTGAAAGTTGGAAGGCAGTTTTTGGTCCAGAAGGGTGAAAGAAATGCACCAAAACATCATTGTTATCTTCACTTTTGTCTTCAATTTTTCCAAGCCACCACTTCTCGTCATATATACAAACAACCAGTTGATTATTTGTACAAGATGATACATTTGTAAAAATTATTGAAGTTTGATGATGCTCAAAGTTTGAGCCTTTGGAAGTAACAAAACATCTTATTTGATTGTCATTTATGGGGACGTATCTGTTATAGCTTCTTGTTCCTTTCACTGGTAAACAACATTCAAATCTTTCACTCAGTTTTGCTTCCATTTGTTCAATTTCAGCTGAAGAAACATATATATTTACCTCCAGTAATATTCTTGTGACAGTATTTAAACATATCTTGTGGAGTCAGTATGTGTTCTGTGTAAGGTCTTTGAAGGGAAGCTTGTGTTGTGTAACTTCTCGTTTTGTTGTTCCGCCTATCCCATCACATGAATTCTTTCCATGTGATGAGGCAAAGCAATTCCACTCTGCTAGTAAACCAAAATCATTTTTGTGTTGGCAGACATTAATGAAGTTTTTCTTATTTTTGTACTGACTGCTTGCACCATCGGTAAAGTAAATAACTGTTTCAACATTAAGTATTATATTCTTAATTTCCCTAATGAGGTGATGTTGGAATGTGTACACAGTCGTGATATTGTGATGAAGGTGGTCACTAATTACACAAACAGATTTGCAACATACCTTGTCTTCTTTTTTAAAGTAGATGACAAATGGATGCAGTGTCGCTTGTGTATTAGTCCAGTGAAAACTTTGAATTTCATCCTGTACCGTAAAAGTATAGTTTTCTGCAAAATCACCAATCACTAAACAGTGGGTTTCTTCCAAGTTTTCTTTCGTTTCCTTGAAATACTGAGCTCGAGCTTAACAAATATATTGGAGAGTTAACTGAAAGAATTACAAGTTACGTATTGTTATCACTGCCCATTGTTATTTAAAGGTTTAAATATTTGATCATTTATTGTTTATAATGATTTAAACATTATTTGACCAATGCCAATTACAACAATTCCAAGCCCTTGGTTGCTAACATGGCACTGCATGAGCGTGTAGAAGGGCAGCATTTTTACTGGAATTCAAAGCTGTATTTCGCTAAGTGTAGTTGAGTCTCAGTCATAATTTTTTTTGTAAGTTCTTCCTATGTGTATGAACAACATTCTATAAAATTTTCACTTGTTTTTATTCAGTCCCTTTTTAGATATTGACCTGAGAAAATTGACATTAAAGTGCTTTTAGCTATTTTTGAAAAGCTCTAGAAAAAAATTACTGCATTCTCATGACTGAAACTTATGCTGCAGGCAGTTATGTAAGTACTCAACACAGAAACAACATATTATTAGTGAGTCTATCTTCCTTCATAAGAATTCATGGTCTTAAAAAGTAACGTTTCATATAATTTTTATGAGTATTTACAGAAAGATTTTGACTGACTCTCTTGAATGATAGAATACTTAAGAAAATGTATTTCTGACGTTCATTTCATGCTGAACACACTGATTTTTTAGTTATTCTGATAGCTTTTGAAATAGCTTGGCAATTCAACTTTACGCAAACCATGATTTTCTTAAAAATTTGCTCAAATGCCATTTAAAAATGGCTGCCAAAAAAATTATGCCTCATAAAATTTTTTCAAGCATTGTTTTGTGACTGTCTACCTATAGGGAACTCACCATTAAAATATCAGACAATTTAAAAATGTTGAGCAACAAATTTTATTCATTTTGGGTGATTTGAAATGGATTGACCCAAAAGCATTTTTGTATGGTGTGAATTCTGCTCTCATCTGACAGTTTGCATTTGACTAAATAGGTCTAGATACAACACATGAGCTGCCCGGATAAAACTTCCATGCACTAGGCTACATTAAAATGACAATGTTAAAAAAAAATAAAGGAGAAACTAGAAAATTTTTGTCTTAAATTTTGTAGACATGAATTTTGGTGTTTAAGGTATCCAGGCCTACACTTAATTAATTTAAATGGTGAAAAGCGTTTGCTGTCAGTATTGTTTGACTGCTGCTGCAAATGTGGCATGGCCCTGTTATTAAAATTTGAACAATATGCTGTTGTCATTACAATCACACGACTCTTGCACTTTTCTTTATGGTAATTATTGGGGGGGGGGGGGCAGTTGACACTGAGCTAGAGCACTCACCTCTCATCAGGGCGAACGTGGGTCAGTTCCCAGATTTTCATATTTGAGAATCATGCTGGTCGGCGGGTTTTCTCAGGAATATTTTGTTTCCCCCACCCCTTCATTCTAGTGCTGCTCCATACATCATGTCACCCCTCACCAGTGCTAAAGGCACTAATGTTATGTTCTGATCAGAATCTCATCAATCAATTATCAGGTAGCACCAGCTATATCTTCATTGAAGTCTGTTGGAATATGCAATTAAAGGAACATTATAATTAAGTTGAAGATTGTAAATACTTTTGTATATAATTGAAGTACGTACTGTGAAAATGATATCTTCAACTTAACATTTCATAGTTGGTGGGTAACTACACAATTTCTGTTAAGTAACAATATTTATAAACATTTTATTGTAAGTTATTAGCCTAATTATATCTTGTAGGCCCTCAATCAATAGATGTGAAGGTAGTGTATTGACATCAATTGCTTCCTCACAGCTTACAAGACAGTGTCATACACAGGTGGTTGTTTTGTATTTGACTCTCTTGCTGTGGGATAACTTTTAATTATGCCAAGGAAGTGTAAAAAATTTTTAAAAATCGGTTTTTTGTAAATAGTAGTGGTGCTAGAAAATGCCAAGAAACGTGCTTTTGCGTGTTTATGTACTTCGGGTTGCATTTATAAAGTCATAAATTGATTTTTCAGTGCATTACCACCGGATCCATCAAATTCCTGGCCAGTGGAAAGTCCTGTAACTTTGACCATGTCCTTAAAAGGCCTTGAAAAGTCCTAGATTTAATCCAGTCCTTGAAAAGTCCTTGAATGTTTGGATTTACTTACCTAATATTCTAGCTATTTTCCTAACATTGAAATTCTTTCTCAGAAATATGAAACAATATTTTGTCTACGCATTATTTCTGTAATGTAATTTGCTTGATGATAACAGACCTTTTGCAGTGTCTGTGAAATTGATACACTTTCAGGCATGCCACAGCACGTTAGGTTATACCTATTGGTTTTTTTATGTGATCGCGACAAGTAGTAATCTGCATCTGCTAGAGCTTAATGGCAAAACTTTTTTGGAAGAGAACAGGTGCAAAAAGGAAACTTAAGAGATTTGAAAAGGAAAAGTGGCCCAAACAAAATGCATTATTTACGAGAGTATTAAAAAATTAATAATGCGTCAGGTGTGAGAAAAGTTAGCATGCAGTGCATGCTGTGGAGCAGAATGTATCCCACGTTTCTCGAGTCAAAGTTGCACAACCACTTCCAAAGCTGTGTTTTGTACCAACGATCTCACACTGTATGTTGCGCAGTTAGTGAACAACAATATTTCACTTTGCTTACTTATTTTTTATATATTCAGTTACAGCATGTAATTAGTGGTAATTTTAATGCCTTGAATTGGGAATAAAATACTATAAGGTGGGCTGATACTTAAGCAGGAGCATGGCATCAGCCATATTTGTTTACATTAGAAACAGTAACAGACATTTTTTAATCAAAATGTCTCGCTGTAAAGAGTACTTTTTTGTGATTCAGTGTAATTTATTTTCATGAGACTTTTTAATAAATATGTAGGAGTTTCATTAAATATAAAGGTGTTAGTTTTAAATGAAATTGAAATATTTTGGTCCATTTATCATTGGTGAACTTAAGTTTAAAAAAAAAAGGGGGGGGAGGAATAGTAATAGAAATGTTGAAAAAAAAAACATTGAAATAAAAATTTGGCATAGGTATCAAATGTAATTTACTGCGGTCCTTTAGATATTATTAGACAGTCCTTGAAAAGTCCTTGTCTTAAGATAATACCTATGAGCAAAGAATAATGGACAAGTGATTGATGTGATATACAGTAGAACCCAGTTACAACATTTCTGAACGGACCCAAAACATGTTTAGGCCTACTTTGTAAATGGGAAAACTTTAGCAGAGGGTAATTTCCTATTGTAAAACAGCTTTAGGAACTAAACTAAGGTAGCAATATAACCAGGAAAACATTGGGAACACTATAAGATATATGATGTGAACCAATGCTTATTAGTGTAGTATATGTTAAGTTAAATATTAATACCTCCACGTTTTTGTACTGTTGTAGCCATTTCCAAATAAAGTTGTTAGTATTAACTGTGAGACAATGCACAAAAATTAGATAGGCCTACTCTTAATTTATCATTCACAAAACAATCTATGCCTCAGCAGTTTTTATTAAAGAACAATTATTTAGCCTAACTGAAATTAAACATGTATGTTGAAAATGGCTGGGAAATACACAGCTAAGCTACTAGTTACAAACTAAGCGGAAACTTCTGAAGTATAGCAAACAGGATGACTGTAGCTAGTGAACCTAGTGGCTGGAAGATGAACATATGCCAGAGTGATGGTGGGAGATTAGACATTTGATGAGTTTATCTGATGGTTTCTCTGGATTAGGTGGTGTATTGATGGGCTAATTCCTAGATGAGTTCAGCATTATTGTCAAATGATCCAAGAGCCCTCACCGCTCTGGTATTGTAGTAGGAGTTAAAGTGCAGGTTGTGGGAGACTGCAACTGGCTTCTCTTGCTGGTTAATACTGTGGTTGCTTACTGCCTGTTTGTCCATTCATCCTCTGCCTGAGAGTGTTGGTAGTGAGGCCTTTATACTCTTCATCACAGTGTTTGCATTGCAGCTGATACACAAGATATTTGGCGCAGTTGTAGTTGCCATGGTTGGGATATGTTACCCACCTCATGAAATTTTTATTTCTCTGAAACTTGACACATGTTAGTTGCATCCAGTCATTGTATTCCATGTCAAAACCATTGTTTAACCTATGTTTGCACCAAATTGAGACAGACCCGAACCTTGATCATCATTCATGTAGGCTTACTAAAAGCCTAGAAGTGTTGTGTTCAAACTATGCAGGCCCTGTAGTCTTGTCTCATGAAAAAAATTCAATTTATTGACAGTTATGTTGTCATTTAGTTTGTGCAATGATGCACTCTGCTGACTGTTCAATTGTGGAACATATGTCTATCTTAGGTAATATTGATTTGTTTTTGTTAGTTTTGAAGCTTGTCATGTGTGCACAGGGCTACAGGAAAACACTTATCATTTTGAAATACCGCACAGTTTGCCAGTCAGCTTAGTGGGTTTTGTTTAGAAATAACCCGTGATAGAGGAACACATTACTTTTTCCATTGAAACAACTGTAAAATGGATGCCAACACAACTATAAAAATGGAATTACAGTAAACTCCCGATTATCCGTGTTAATTGGTGCTGCACCATGCACGGATAATCTGGAAACACGGATAACCCGAAAATAACACATCTGTTAATATAAAAATGTAAAAAAAATTAATTTATATTTAATTAATTCAAATACCATAATGAGTAATGGTTTTACCTATGAACAACGTATTTCACAACGTTTTCACCAAAATAAATAAAAGTATATCAGGGGTACACGGTAAATAACGAGAAAAAATTGTGTTGAAATTTCGTTAATACACTTTTGCCCCGTCTCGTTAATCCATTCTTGCGCGCAAGAGTTGACAATCTTATGTTTCAAAAATTTCATTTTTACAAACATTTTTGGTTTTTACAATGTTCAACATACAGAAAGCTGCACGGATAATCCAAAAACCAGTTAATCAGGGCACGGATAATCGGGAGTTTACTGTATTTTCATGAGACAGACTATATAACCTGTAGCCAGTGTTGTAACTTGTCTTGTTGTACATATATACACATCTTGCGAAACAAATTCTTTTCGCAAACATAGTATCCATGTTGAACTTACGATGTGAACTTGCTTGCTGTTTTTGTGCTAGGAATGGCGAATCTTCTAGGAAACTGCGTGCAATCACAAAAAAAATCTGTTGCTTTGTAATGGTGATACTACCAGTGCTGCCATCTGCTGCATGCGAAACAGCGGAGTCCATAGATAATATAATATATTCAAAGAGTACTTCATCCCTCTATTTTTAAAGTTGTCCTGTCGGATACCTTGTGGTTTACCTTAGTTATCTGTTGGATGTATATCTGTGGTGTAATGGTATTTTTGAATTAGCAGTAACTTTAAGTGCATGTACTTCTAATCTTCAGCAGTGGAGAGCTCAGCATCCAGACTGATGAGTCACATGAAGTTGTTTTTTTTTGGTGTGTGTGTGTGTGTTTTTTTTTTATAAAAAAGATTTGTTTGTCTTGTTCTTGTGTCATTGGCAAGTTCATTATACAGGTGTCATTGAACAAGTGGTACAAATTTATAGGGGTGGTAGATGAGACAAATGGATCATGCTTCATTGAGGTACTCATGATGATATCAGGGTGCTGTCCATCAGGAAATCTCTGATGGATCTGTCTCACCATTTGTCTTCCATTGCTGCCAGTTGCACCATAAACTATGTATGTGTCTGGAGCTCTGCAAATGTGTAGCCTTCCATGGTGCCTGTGCTACTATGACTGCCAACATCACAAATGTAACATGTACAGTGGACATATGCAACAACAGAGAGTCAAACAGGGTGACACTGACACTCCTACCTACGTACAAAATGCCTGGCATGTGCTGTTTACACTGTCTGACTGTCGTCAGATTGCCTACAACTCCTCTTCATTGGCATCACCATTACAGGGTAGGGTCTATGTGGTGTTATTTCCAGATGTGAGTGCCATAGTAAAACACATTCTATTATATCTCGTATTATTACTGCCCTTACCATTTTTATAACACTTGTTCAGTGTCATCCTGAATGTGTAATTTTTTCCCCTTATTGTTCAGTCAATTGATTTGAAAAAGTCTCTTAGAAATAAAATGACACTGATAAATGAAGTGCTTTCAGGGTAAGAAATTTAAGTTACAAGCCATCTGTAAAATCTAAACAAATATGAGATATAAGTTCCTCATGTAGACCTACACATTTAAATAAAAATAGTTTAGTTTATTACCGGTACTTAGAGAGGTAAAAACACCACAAATATGTAGTGTTCAGAAGTGTGTCACAATCTGTTCATATTTTGGTACATCTGGGAGTACAGAATTATTGTAGTACCAAGAAAGAAGATGTAGAGATGAAACAAGTCCAGCCTGATTTTAGTCTCGCAAAGTTTTTCAAGACCCTGCTGGGATGGTTCCTTAACACAGGTTCTAGCTGATTCCTTTCTCCCCCTTCCTAAGTATCCGTGGTTGGGTCTATCACTGTTCCAGGGCATTTGCAACATTCAGTAGAAAAATAATAATAAAAAATATCAAAAATATATTATAGTCTAGTGTGAATATCACAATATTGATTTCCAGTTGTATGTTTCTACTAAGTTATCTTCAGCAGTGTTTGTTATTAATGTAACAGTTATGATATTTATTTAGTTCATTGTTTCAGTCCTAACAGAGATGGGAAACAGCACCAGAGCATTTTGTGAGTTGGCCTGCCGAACTGAACCTGTAGTTGGTGATGTCATGATGGCTCTTATCAACATGGGTGTTTCTTTGGATGGCCTAGAAGCATTTGCATATCGGTCTAACAGGATCCCTCTGCCGAGTCCAGCACCTTCGACCCAGCCTAAGCAACCGAGCATCCTTCAAGCAGGGGTGAAGCAGCCACATCCATCTCACATACCAAACCACTTGCCACCATTTCCAGATCCACATGCCTACATACGAACTCCGGTATGTGTCTTCATGCTATCTGCGATGTAGATTATATTTGTCTTAATTTCATTTCATTATGAACATAACGTTTTTCTGCTGAAGCTCAAGTATTGCTTCTAGTTACAAAACTATTGGCCATGTAACTACATAAAGGAGAAGACCCGGGATTCAATATGTTACTGAGATTTCTTGTTGAGAAAATTTCTGAAAAGCAGAAGTAGTTGTTTAAATCAAGCTATCTATATAGTGGACAAATTTCCCAACCTTTTTCGTTGTCGAAAAACATGTACAAGTAAAATTGCATAGGCCTAAGTTTTTTTTATATCAATTTTTAAAGTAGGTCCTGCAAATAACCTGTGATCTGATAGCCAAAAATCCTAAATTCCTAGATTTGATAGTTAGTGACAGTGAGAGATTTTGGTCAGCGCTTAACATCGAAGTGTTCAGCGCTGGTGAAGGGTGACATGAGGTGAGTATGGAGCGGCGCCGTAATGAAGGGCGGGGAAAGGGGAGATCCCCAAGAGAACCCTCCCACGTCGGCCACGAGTTGAATCTGCAGTACATAGCTGGACGGTGAGCGGAGGCAGAGTGCCACGAGACAAGCAGCCACTGTGTAGCGTAGCTGGCCGGGTGGAGGGGGGGAAGGGAAGGCACAAAGACTGCAGAGGCCGCCCGAAGATTAACGAACGTATGACGTCGGTAGAGAAGGGAGAGGATAGCGAGTTCATCTGCAGGGCTCGTAGGTGCACAATTCATGGTCTATTGGTCTTCTTCACAAAAACAAATAATATCGGCATCATATAATATCACCAAGTCCATGGAAAACAAAATGAGGGTGAGCTGGCCCAGCTCATCACAAAGCTTAAGAAGTGAATTTAACTTGCTTGCTACACTAGTACCAGGAATGCAGATCTTTCTCAAAAGCAGCGTGGGCAATCTCAAAAGAAATCCATTGCTCAGTAACGTCAGTGCCAGGGCCACCAACTGCTGCACACGAAAACATGAAGTCCACAGATAATAATGCACTAGAGAGGAAGTCAGTACGTTCTAAGAGTCTTTCATCCACCATGTTTATACTTGGTGTATCGAATCATGTGTAGTTTATCTTAATATATTATAAAGCCTAGTTATTACAACAGCACTTAGTATTCGGTTCTCCCCTATGTTATATACAGTAGGCAGAATATCTGGGATTTTTTTACATTCCTGTTCTTCCAAAGGAAATAAAGAATTTGTGACATCAGTCATGACATTGATGATGCTACACATTTGTCTTGTCGCCTAGTTCGTCCCCTAAAACACTAACAGCGATTCTAAGCAAATGTTAGGTTTTTCGTGCGGGGTTAGTTGGAAAAAGGTTACTGTAATATTTTAATGTGGTATCACAAAGTAAGAAAACGTGGAAAGATTTCCTTTTACCAAATAGTAAAATAAAACCCATCTACTCTTTTGTATTTCAAGATACCTGTTTCAAATGTAGCCTGAAAACTAATCGATTATATTTTATTATTTTTCGTTTCACAAAGTAAAAAGAGTGGAGGGGTTTTATTTTACGATCAGTTTCAGATCACTACCGCCACGCCCATTTAGGTCAACTACGCGACTGCCTAGTGCAAAAAAAAAAGTGCGGTAGAGGGTTGAACAGAAACCTAACCCTTTACAATTCTATAACATAATTTCAATAATATTAGTATTTTGTAGAGTTTTGATTCTGTCAGTATTACTTGCTGTGCATATTTATGTAAAATGGTGTACTAATACATAATAGCCTAATTGGGATTACACTAAGTCAGAAAAGTACATTCCTATTTCTTATTTCATGAGGAATAAGTATTGATTAACTAGTAGACTAACAAGTTTGTTTCCATGTTCAGTTTTCGCGAGCTATCCCAAGGGTGCTGGTGCTGTAGTTAGAAAAGTATTCTTTACTGATGCCAGATTCTAGTACTGTACTACACAAGTGGTTAGTCTCATTGAGTTCAATGATTCTTGCACTTAAGTTCTTTTCTTTTTCCAGAAATTTAAATGTAATTTTTACTGTAGGTTTTGTATAGGAAATGTGTGGAAAGTATTAATTCTGTCAATTCAAAAACTTTTCAAGTATTTACGACTAACAGGTTATAGGGGGAGGCATTGTCAGGTAATTCGCCTCGGGCGCTAAATTACCTTGTATTGGCTCTGTATTTAATAATACATTTTAAATGTGCTTTGTCTGGAAACTCGACTGTATTTTACAATTTTTGGTATTGCAAAGTAAAAAGGAGTGGACAGGATTAATTTTACTATTTGATATCAGTTTACTGATATCAGAATGTAAAATTAAACCCACCCGCTCTTTATTCATATTGTGATACCAGTTTCAAATAATACATTTCCAAGTGCTACCGTACTGAAGATTAAACTCCCAGACAATGTCAACAAATTATTTAAAAATTATAAAATTTAGTTTTGTGTCTGTATTTGCTACTGTAAAAACGTATTATGCAGTATTATACTAGAAAAGACAAATATAATTTTTATGTTATTTACATAAATATTTCATTGCATAATTATGTCAGCATTGTAAATTAATTAATATGTACATGAAACCTCTTTTGCTGTAACAGTATGTACATATTTCATTAAGAAAAAGAAGCACACATTGTAATCTGACCTTATTAACATACCTTATGATGCCATTATCATCCATTTTAATTCCAATTGTTTTCAGAAGCATGATTCCCATATTGGACGTTGCAACTAATGTGTCTTTAACATAAAACCCAATATGATAGAATAAATCAATTTTTAACAAAAAATACCACCAACTTTAAGAAAATCTACTCTAAAAAATGCATTAAAAAGTAATTACGTTGTTTTTAGACTACTTAAAATACAATCAACGACTTGAGGTACACGCCCTCTGACGTCACACCGCAGGAGAACTGTGGGAAACAATGCTTGTTTACAAACATGCTAATTTATTAGTTGGTGATGGCAGAAATCAAAAATTTTGTGCACTCATAAACTTGCATGCAAGTGTAAAAGATATTAGTTAAGTGGTTAAGATACGCAAATGCAGAAGATCAATGTTTTCCTTAAAAAGTGGCAAATTTCAAACAAGTAATCAATTTTCTGTACGTACCTCTCGTCGTGGACTTGTGAAGCCAAGCGCCTTTATGAAGGTTATGTTAGGTTGCGTTATCCATGGAGGTATGAATTGTATCCCACGCCAGACTGAAGCTCCGTCGTCGTCCATTGACTTATTAATGCCCGGTTGCACAAAGGAATTTCAGGTATTGATAAGATCATTGGCGAGATGATCAATGATCAGTGTCCTAAAGTGTTGTACAAAACAAGATCAGCACTTGAGACAAGTCATTTTGAACATGTTCCTGAACTGTCTATATTCCTTGGTTCAATAAATGATCAAAATTATAGACTTTACCAAATTTATGGTAGTCATATTTTTTGTAATTTCAAAATTTAAATGAATTGGGTTAAAGATAATTTATGTACGTCTGTGAAGTAATGCGTATAAAAGAGCTTTGCATCTCTAGTTAGAAGTTAACTTAACAAATAATTTCCTAAAACATTATGTTACGTACTTACATGAATTGTTGGTAGAAACAAAAGCTATTCACATCTTATATAGTGTATAAGTTTTCTAAAACACTCGGGAAGTTATTCGTTGAACGAAAATGTGAAAAATTTCGGAATGCAATGGATATAAATTTTGGCGAAACTGCGAATCATCACTACAATTATTTCTGTTTTTGTCTTACATATTTGCACACAGTATTTTATAGGTAGACTCTATGAATGATATTTCCACAAACTTTAATTATTATTGTAAGTTAAATATAAGCTGAGTAACCTAAACTCACACTAAGCACTATTTAAGAATGTTATTTTTTATAAGCGCCTTTAGCAGCTCAGAAGAAAGAATAATATTTATACACAGGCAATCATTGAAATATTATAGTCAGAGTAAATAACTTGCACAAAGCATTTAAGAAAGTACAAAAAATTCTTGCGTTTCATGCATTACGCAAAGTCTTACATAGTTTGAGGTCCATCGATAGATAGCAGCAGCATGGAAGAACCCAAGGAGTTCCAGAAGTCATGGTAGGTAGCAGAACACAATAAAATGTATCAATTTTGTATCTAAATTTTGGAAAGTCTAGCAGATATTGTTTGCAATTCAGTTCCCATCAATATATATTACAAATGTGCACAAGTAGAAGATATTCCAAGTTTGATTTAACATATTTTGTGGTTAGTAAAAATAATTTTTTTTAAAAAGGCAAATGTTTGGTGTTATGGTCAATCACACAGTAGCATCAAACCATTGTGCTACTATCCAGACATTTTTGACGTTTATTAGTCTTATTTTAGATAAGTTATGAAAGAGTAAGTCAGAAAATTTACAAAAATGAGAATTATACATCAAGCGAGAGGCAAACAATCGAGCACAATCGTCGGGGAAAAAAAGCTCTTCAGCTTTTGGAAGTGTCTCATAAGAGGCTACACAAAAATGGCTTTCAGAGTAAAATTTTATGTGAATAGGTTAGTGATTCTTTAAACTATTACAAATATGTTAAGAACGGTATCGGATAATGACTAATATTTTAGTGTGATTCTCACGCCACTATCACGTTTCACTTGATATTCTCTCAGGTGAAATCTGAGAAACAAGTAGTCTATAAATACGGGCCTGAGATGGTGCAGACCATTAGCTACACGTAAGTCTAGTAGATTTGTATAAAGTTAAACACATATTCTGTAGCACAATTCACGACCACTATAAATATCCACCATACTACATGGTTAAAGACTTCAACATGAACGTGTTGTGGGTGCAAGTAATTTTGTAACTCCTAAATGAAAATACGGACACCGTAAACAAGGTAACTGGTCTTGCCTCGACTACGAAAACGTGACTTCCCACCAAGCGATTTGCGTTGAGCGACGTCAAGCCAATCACGGCGCATTCTCATCCCGGTTGAAAATTTAGAATTTCTTACATTTACTGTAATGTTTTTTTACATGTTCAATATAGTTTTAAGTCTCGGCATTAAGTACACATGTTATTCAGCAATAAATCTAAATGCTGATAATGTTTTTAGTTAAATACCAGACACATGCATGTTCCCCATTGTTCTGACTAGACTAATAGGCATTAAACACCATTCTGCTATACAGTGATGTCAGTTGTAACATTTTGTCGAACCACAGTTCTCATGATCCCAAATCAAAAACTTACAGAATACGTTTGTGCAACTTCTCACAATAAATCCCAGATCAAGTATGATCTAACGTCATAGGATCTTGGAACACAGTATTTTTGTGCAACTGGGCTTAAGACAGTAATATACAATTATGGTTATTTTTGGAGTCGGTGCCAGCCAAGATTAACAATTATATAATGAAGTAGCATAGGTATGCATCTAATTTAATGAAATTTTTTACATTGACTGCAACTAAGCATTTCTTAATCCACACAAAGACAGCAGCAGTGCTGCATTGAACAGCACTGGGCGCAGCGGTGGGCATACCGTGAGAACAGACGTCGTTAACAGTTGTGTTCGCTATCTAAATTTTTGATGCACTTGTTTGGTATAAGTTTTCTCTAATTGTATTCTGTTGTGGTTTCTTGATGCTTAGAATTGCCTTAAGGTATTTAGATTAGTTTTACCCGACATCTGTGTTCATTTGTCAATAGTTTTTCGAGGTGTCGCTTTAAGTGCCTGTTTTGTTTATTTTGTAAATAGGTTTATTTATAATTAAGGTGTCACTGTAGGTAGTTGTGTTCATTTATAAATTGCTTTAATTAGGTATTACTACATTATCAAATTAACACAACTTTAAATATATTTTGTCAATTTTATGTAGTTTTTATTGTATCTTATTTATTTAGCCACTCAATATTTTTTTGTTTATTTTCAGACACACAAACAACCTGTAACAGAATATGAAGCAATAAGGGAGAAAGCAGCTAGCCAAAAGAGAGATGTCGAACGTGCATTGACAAGGTTCATGGCCAAGACTGGGGATACCCACAGTCTTTTTCTTACTGAGGATAACAACATGTTCCCATGTGGGTATGCTTGACAAACAATACAACATTGTATTTAGTAATTAGGTTTGATTTAAAGGCTGATAATGAATGATACAGAGATCTCCCAGTTTGAGGTCTTCCAGTTTAACGATTCTTTCACTTTAACAACTGTATTTTTTGGTCCTATCTAAAGTTCCAACGTACTTATGTCGTTCAGTTTAAAAACTCCTTCAGAATAAGGACGATTTTTTCAGTCCCTTGAAAGTCGTTAAACCGAGAGATTACTGTATGTAACTTTTGTTATTAACAAGCTTGTAATGGCTTTAGTATATTTTTACAGGTACAGAAAAACCCTGTCATTAAGAAGTTTTTCTATTTAATAAGCATAGCAAGTTTACACCATACCCTTTTATACAGATTTATTAATAATAGAGCTGAATTTTTAGTCCTTACAGAAATGTCTCTTGGTTGTTTTTGGTAAAAGCGAGCACTTTTGATGTCTTGATCACGTTTTTCTAATGGACAATTTGTATTTTTCTGCCACTTTTCAGTTTAAACTAAGCTCCTAAGCAATAATCAAAGTTTATAGTTTGTACTGTATCCGAAAGTTACCATCAGAGGTCGCGATGAAAACTATTTTTAGTCATTATTCTAGACAAAATGGTTTTCACAAGTGCATACTTTAATTGTAGCCTGTGCACAAGCCCTGTTCATACAGTTGAATCACATTACTGTATTGTGATGTCTATTGTGATGTCTCCCTACATTTTAACTTCAGCAGTGAAATAGTGAGCTAGCTAATATAACAGCATTCATGTTGCATGTATGTAAACTACTGCTGTTATGGGTAAAACGTACAGTTTAGCTGGTGTTGAAAAGGTGACAATAATTTGATTTTATACCAAGGGTGGCTGTACTTCTGTTACAGCACATATTTGCATGGGTGAAAGCATGATATGTTTGCACCATCATCATAATTATAAGTAAATGGCATGAAAGCTTTGGAGCACCCCTGCTATAAAAGTGTTTGAGAGTCAACCAACATGCCCTAGTTTAGTCAATATGTATATTAACTACCTTGAGAGTTGTTAGGCTTGTCTCTAAGTTACAGTATAGTGAACTTTGTTACACATGGTCTCTGAAGCTGACCGTTTTTCGCTCCATTTATGCTGACAGTTCATTAGGTGAAACAGTTTCATCTTTCATGAAAATACCAGAATAGGATTTTGTTATTATCAGAGGGTTACCTTTTATGGCATGTTATGTTTTCTGCTGTGTCAAACAGAAGTTGTAGATAGCGACGTGTTTGGTAAGAAACATCCATGGAGGAACACACACACTATTACTGGAAGAGCATACACTGTATTTAGGATAAAGTTATACTTTTTTGACAATGCTAAGGTTATGCACAAGTTTTCATCTACAAAAATAGATCTTGATGTATTCATACACCACCATGTGATTTTATCAGCTGTCAAGTTTTGTTTACATTCTATTACCTGTCAAAAGAGACTAGTGAAGCACAGTGACATATGTCATTGTTTACGCATATCAGTTTTAAACTGAAATGAGAAATTTTTTTTACATGAGATATTAAGTACATGTTTGCTGAAAACCTTTATTAAATTATTATATTCGTGCCCAAAGAAAACATTGGGTAGAAAATATGAAGTTTTTACATCAACATGGTATCCTATGGCACAGCACTTAAAATCAATCTATTTTATGGTTTAGTACCTGCATCATTATAAAAACCTGTGAATTGTCATCATAAATAAATACTGATGAACATAATTTTTGTGTTCATGAAATTTTTACAATTTGTCAAGATACCAACAATTACAGTAAATAATCCTTGCGTACTGTGTACCAGCACATTGAAAAGTTACTGTGTTAGGCTGGTGCCTTTCAGCATAGATAAAATTTCTCATTATTACGTCAGTAAATAAAGACACAATCTTGAAAATTGTCAGAAGCTTAACCGGATGGAAATGTGTATGTGTGTGCACGTATGTGTGTGTGGGAGGGCCTGTTTTTAACATTTTTTTTTGTGGCCGCAACTTGATGTATTAGAAATTGTGTCACTTTAAATTGTACGTATTCAATGGAGTGCATGTAAACTTGCTTCTGCAGTGTGTGTCCTAAAATAATGTACCAAACAAAATTATATAAAACTAAATTAGGTATTATCAATATACTGTATATAAAAGACCGACTTATTATGCAGTTAGTGCAACAGAACAAAAAAGTCCCTTCCATAAAACCACCTAAACCTGTCTGTGCTTAATCAATACGCAAAGCACAAAAGACTAGAAAATGGACTAATTTGCAGAAATTGTCATTTTAGGGACTAAATATATAAAGTTATCAACATTTAGTTAATTTGGACAGTTACTGTGTTAGGCTTAGGTAAATTCAGTAGCGCAGTTAAATTTCTTTACGTAACTGCAGTACATAAGCAAACAGTACATGCTATTGAAGGTGAGGTAACGATGGCAGTAAAATTTTTAACTCATTGTACGAAAATTAAGTTACTCTTTTAGAAAATGTACCTTATATAAGTTAAACACACATACAGTAGGATCTCGCTATAGCGAGCTCGCTTATAGAGAAATCTCTATTATAGTGAGGTATTTTTGAGAAACCGTCAAAAAATTACAAAATTATTAAATATTTTATGAAAAACTAAAAATTTTTGCACAGCAAGATCATGTGAAGCAGGCTTGCGAAAGTTTCTTGCCTGTGTGAACCAGGCTTGCACGGACTATAGTGACGGTGATTCGTGCCACTTACTTTTGTTATCAGTTTGCGG
>PNEQ01026780.1:0-11061 GCA_003012365.1 Medauroidea extradentata
CATCCGTTTACTGAGATTACCGATTTTACTGGCGCTTCAGAGCATCAGTGTTGTCAGTAAACCAATATTTTTTGGCGGAAATTCAAAAGTTGAAGTGATCTAACTATAGGACGAGTCTTTTTTAATATATAAGGGCCAAAGAGGGTATCTATTAATTTATATACGTTTATTTAACGTCTGTTTATAGTTACAGAAGCATTCGTCGTGCAGTTTGCAAAGACTAAATAACGTTTGGAGGTTGAATCGTACCTTGTTTATGCATTTAAAAATAATGGATACAGCTTCCCAGACCTTAAATACACACAATGTATATGCTGCGTCGTGAAAAAACGAAGAAAACAGTATCAATCGTAAGTCGTGCTAAATGTATCAATATGCAAAAAATATACCAACTTTACTATTAAAGTAAATACAATTTATACAACGAACAAAATAAACATGATAGTTTATCGCAAGAATGAAATCACAGATATGCCACAGATGTGGTTGCTAGGCAACGTACATTGCAGTAATGTTTACTGATTTAATGTTCCGATATTATCTCTTTACTGACAGTGAAAATATTTTGCTGATTACTGATGCTGTTCCCTTATTGTTCACGGACACTGGCGAACTGTCAGTGATATCAGTGAAATCAGTGAATAACGGAAGGCGGCCAGAGTGAAACAAATTTTGTGTTCTACAGTGCATGAAAACGCAATCGTAAATGTACGTATTTGCAACCTATGTAACTAAAAAGTATTTCTCACGTAAATTTCCAACATTAGTGAAAAATTAATTTTACATTTATAAGTAGTTAAGTATGTTATAAATAGTATAGCAAAGCTATGTACTTGTTTTCTATGGAAATATAAATGTTAACAGCCACATAATTTTAACTTAATAAATTACAGTCTATATTTTACGGATAAAGTTTTTTTTCGTATGTTTGATTTTTCAAATGGTACTTCATGAAAAGTGTTCCGTAAAATTTTATCACAAATAATAGCCCTAATTGTAAATACAGTGCACGAAGGCAAATTTAATCGTTAACCATGAAAACTTAACATATGAAAGTGTTGTAAATGAAAATCGTGGCGAAAGACGAAATCTTCTATTGCTATTGGCTACACGCAAGCACGGATACATAAGAGTTTGGAGTTGACAAACGCTCTTGCGTTTCCGGATGCGTATCCGTGTCCGATTGCGTCCCATTGTAAAACACACTCGGAGTGTCTTGCGTTTGTGTTATTGTGATACATATGCGCTTGCGTGTCACTGTATAATGGGCCTTACAGCACAGTGAATTAAGCGCAAGTAATCAAACCTGACGCGATCCTTGACCAGTCATAGGTTTTTTTTTATTTTCGTTGTCGCACTATCCGGTAAAATCATGAACACGAGATTGTCACATGTAGTGTATTTTACACATTATCGCATGCGCACAAACTGTGGGAGGACGTGAGTTAACTACATAACCTCTGCAAGTCACTTTGCGAGTCAGACAACACAAATGATAGCTAAAACTTAAAATTTAAATTGGCAGGTTTTTGAAGCCAATACGCAAAAATCAAGCCAACAAAATAGATTATGTCGATTTTGCGGGCATATATTTGGACCAGATGCGTACTTCTAGGGAAATTTTTTTTAACTTTTGTGAACTTATCGGAAGAGATTATGCCAAAGGAATATTGTATGCTAAATAAATGGTCGTACATTTGACAAAATTTGTTGTCCAATATTGCCATTTTAAATGTTTATATAAGCCTACTGATTGCTGAAAATATGGAGGTTCCTAATTTATGATTAAACATTAATAACGGAATTTGTTAATATTGACAGACCAAACTGATTTCCTCGTTTCAGCATACTCCAACCCAAGCTGGCCATCTAATGAAAAAAAAAAAAAAATAATAAATAAAGTTTTCTTAATTCTAAAATATAAGGCACATTATTCAACATCAAAAATTAACATGAACAAAGTCAGCACTCAGCAATTTTTTCTTATACATTTTACTATGTATGGTTTGATTTTGTACTAAAATATGTGAACATGTATGCTGGACAAAATGTACATTTCCTGGTTCATTACTGTGTTGTATGCACAGCCTTAATCCAAGTGGAGTTCAAGAGCCATGTACGTCAAACCTCAAAAATATTCTTCACAGGTCCGTCTGCTATAGGACGGACTTTTTACGTTAGTTGGAAAGTGGTGTGACTTCAGGTCATTTGGTGAAATAATCTTGGGTCACCAAAAGAAACCAACTACCTCTCTCTATGGAAGGCGAGAGGCCTAAAATATTCACAGCCATTGCTCTTAAACTTGATTTCCAACATAGTATTTTAGAAAAAGAACCACCCATTAATGCTTGGCCTCTTTCTACCCATACGGGTCCCACATATATGGAACTACATCTTGTGACATCCTCCGACAAAGGAGCCACATAAACGGAGTTAAACTCTGTTGTTGTCCTTTGAGCACTCCTGAAACTCAGCATCCTGGAAGTCTACCCGTAGAAGTGTTTGATTCGTACCCAATTCTTTAGCATGTGAGAATTCCACATTGCCTAGTAATATTTGACTGTAGCACCGAGCTTCGATTTACTTTTTAGTTGTATTTTCTAGACGTTTTCTTATTTTTTCCAACCTTTTTTTCTGCCATTGCTCCATACTCCTCATTCTCATGAGCATTGTAGACCTCTATGTCAACAACTCGCCCAATCTCTAGTTTTACTATGTAGACCTACGCCATTATCGGTTACAAGAAAGGGTTGTTGAGTTATGCTGCCCTGATTCTTTCATCATTACAATTAGGCGACCCATTACTTAAAATAAACTCATGTACTCTGTTCCCTGGACACTGACGTCTGCCTCAGTAATGAAAGCCAGATTTCGACAGTGCTTTACCAAAAAAGGTTCTTTTCAAAGCAGCTGTCATATTTTTGGTTGCATTGGTATATGTGCTGCATTAAAAACACTTTTAAGTTTGCAATTTTTGCCTGCACATATTGTTTTACTCCACATTTATATGAAATTAAATTACAAATGTACATTTGTAAGGGTATCTTATTATTATAGGATATCATGTAAACTCAGCTAATCGAGTTAACATGGACTGAGCCTATTGCCAATAAACTGTATGTTACATTAAAAACACAAACACTTGTTTATATACTGTGCAGATGTTCACCACTAACACTCAGATGATTGGTGCTCGCTAACCAGGGTTCTACAAAAGTTTGTACAATGGTATTGTCCAACATAAATGTTAGCTTCTCAAAATGGCTTCTTAGTACCGGTACTTGTCAATATCTTGTGACTTTTCAGCAGTAAAAGTACCAGTATAAAAACTAATTACCTTTCAACGACTACGAATTTTAAGAACAGTGCACCACGTGTAAGCCTTCATGAACAATGGTACAAAGGTTTTTCTAGACACAAAAGTCCACATAGCTGGTATAAGCACCAACAAGACTACAACCTGCTAGGAAATGCATACAGCTATTTTAGTTTGTTCCTTTCAATGAAAATATGATGTACAAAAACTTCCATTTTGGTTTAGTAAAATAAATTATAATAACTGTTTTATTTTAAGATATATCAGACTCCACTTAGGAGCAGATCTAGGCTCTCAGTTTTAGGGGAGAGAGGAATCATTATCCTGCTGTGCAGGTGTAGGTAAGAACTTTTTGCTTTTCCCAGGGCAAAAAAAAAGCACTGTCTGTCAATTTTAGGAAACACCATCAAATTAATAAATAGATTTAAGTTTCCAAAATAATTCTGATTTTCACTTCAATTTAAGAACACGGACAGGACAAGTTCATGTCGATTTGAGAGTCTTTAGGGAGGTTATGTCTCCTGTGAGCATCTATATCTGCCCTGCCTAGACTACAGTTGGTTGGACGTTAAAATGCTGTTACACCCAGAACAAATTTTTTTATTACAGATCTGATTTCTGTAAATACACTAAAAGAGTACCTGCAAAACTAATGTCTGCAACTGGTTCTTAAGTTACAGTACTTCAATGTTATTCTGCTTTAATCTGAAAAAAATGTAACACTGTAATCCAAAAACAAACAACAAATTTGAACATATCAACATGTAAATCTGCTCAAAAAGAGATTCAAGATTGGTTTATAGATGTAGAAAGATATGGAGGTATAAAAATAGAGAGCAAGAGACCTTGTCTACACGTAGACAAAATATGTAACATTTTTTGACACAGTAAACCTACACTACAAAAAACTTGGGGAAAACAGAAATGTTACTAATTTAATGTTGTAAAGTTCTTCATAGCAATTCACCACACACACGCACATTAATCAAGCCATAACTAACACACCGGGGTTTTCGCACTTAATAATTACACTAAATCCTGCCGAAAATAGATTCTCTACAAGATGGAAACCTGTACAAACTGAACAAAATTTAGTCTATGATTCCGTATCATTCACTGGGTTTATCATCCTGCCTATAACGGACACATCCATAATGCACAAACAGACAATTTTAAAATAGAATATAGCAGAATTACTCATTATAAAATGTTACAGATGCTCTCACAACCACTTTTGTACTATGGGCAGAATTTTTTAAAAACCACAGTGTCACAAGTATGTTGCACATCGCATAGAAGTGTTTTATTTCTGTGCTTGTTGCTATTTTTGTCTTCTCAATTTTAGTAGCCGAGTCACTTGTCTTAATTAAATAAACGTCTGATATGCACTTGCTTGTATTATCAATTTCATGGCTGCCGTGTTACAATTGAAAGAACCAAAATACCTACATCCATTGCCATAGAAACAAGTTCTTACTACAATATTGACATATTAGAACCTGAAGATGGCCCTGCACTTTAAAGACACTTTTAACTTCCTGCCACCGCTGCATTTCTTACATAATTTCATTTAGGTGCACTTTGACAAATACCCTACACGTATTTTAATAAATTCATAAAATTCCTCACATTCTAATTATTGTAACTATTTAAGATTTGTATCTTAAACACAATAGGTTGGCTTTCCTCCCCTCTCGTCCCATAGCTCGGGAGCTTAAATGAGCGTTAGTGTGGGCGAGAAAGCCCAGACTCTTGCACCTTCTGTTTCCACAAAGACAAATTATATACATTTCGGTTTTTCCTAAATACAATTCTGTCCATAGAGAATAGCGGCATCCTGACACGATGACGAATAGAATGAATCGTCGCATGACATGTTTATTATTGTATCTGTAATTTATGATAATTGCTTATAATTGATGGCTATTACTCTTATTAATTGGGGTGGTGACCATAGGGCACGTCAGAATTTTTTTTATCAGCACAAAGATTTTCCCCCTTTACAAGCATAATTTATCGTAAAAAAATATAACAATTTTTTTAAAGCAGTATATTCAAAATTTTGCACCTACAAATCCAAATTTTTCCGGGGGAGGACCCCTCACTTTTCGTTTGTGGGTTATACTTCTTAAGGCTTACTCCCCGCCCCTCCTAAGATAACTGCTTAAATCTGCCACAAGTCCAAAGTCATGCCCTGGCTTAGAACCCACACAGCACAGTTCAGATCAAGTTTTGTTCAAAACAAGTTGATAAAACCGACAGCATATATTTATTGGCACCACTACAGGCCGAATAATCTTAACAATGTGTTTCCAGTACATAAAAAAGTAAAATTAACAATTTTAAGTAACCCCCCTCCCCCCCCCCAACATAAAAATTCTAAAAAGTAAAAAATTAAATTTCTCTCTTTTAAGTTTATTAAAAGTGCTTATTAACATTTTGATGATCAGTGTCGTCAAGTCAGGGGACCGCTATGCGAAGAAGTATAATTAGTTATACATAGGTAAAAAAATAGAAAATATCTACTAGTTTCAAATTGTACGTATGAACTTAGTTTTGTACATCAATCTTACAAGGTCTTACTAAGTTCATGCACTGTTTCGATATTGTACCAATTATATGAGAGGTGTTCGCTTGATAGTCGTGCGCAATGCACTTTATCTGGCAAGGGTAGCAGGGGCGTCACAGAATGTGGCGACCCAAATGGGAAGACACGTCAGGGCTGATGTCGTTGATGGTTGTGTATATTTTGTGAATTTTTCAGAGTAAAGTAATCAAGACTGAAAACTAAACAATTGGATATTGTTTTGTTACATGCCAACGTTGCTTACATAGAATAAGTCGTTGTATAATCCATACTTTATCATTATCAATATCCTTTTTACTGGTATTCAGGGTGTCTACTAGTCTTATTATTTTAAAAATCAGTGACTTTTGGGAGCCATTTCCTATCAAATTTGGTGACCTTTTAAATTAAAAAGTAATACCTATTAAATTAAAATTGATTGGATGTAATCTTCTTCTTAACACTCAATATTGGCATCCCACACAGCCTAAAATGCATAAACATGCTTTACAAGCTCAACAATTCTTATCTTTGATCTCCATCCCTTCAGTTTCAATCACATCTCTTGGAAATGGCATTGCCTGGCATCTTGTAAAAAAACCCAATAATTGTTTGGCCTACGCAAAGACTTTACTCATTTTTTATCAGCAACACTGTCAACTTAGTGAATAGTTTCTACAACTACCGAGCCTTACAGAATGAAAAAACACGTAGACCTACTTGAAAATATACACAAACACATGCACAATTCACTGCAACTGTACCTATAACTAAACAATGACTCCCTAAAACATCAGTAGTTTGCAGCTCCAGAACAACGGGCAGATACAAACACTCATTCTGGATATTGTCTTGGCATAACAGTTACAGAATACGGCTTATTTCCACAAAGTTATAACGTCATCACAGAAGAAATGTTTGCACAAAAAATTTCCAGCATACAACTTATTTCCGTTACGTTAATAGCCCGAGCATTTAAGGCTTAAATATGTATAAAAAAAAATATCTGAAAATTGGTACACAAGCACTTTTTAGTGTACAGAACAATGTACTAAAAGTCCCCAGTCCTCCTAAGTAGGCTTCATTGTTTTTTCTTGCACTTGTAACACTAACTCTGAACCATACCTTCAGTATGTAAAATGAAACTATTCAACAGCAGCTATTGTTTTCGATGGCTACAACGAAATTCTGTCTACAAAAAAAGAGGAACAAAAATGACATGCAGTACGTAAGAAATCTCCTGACATTTCCTTTACCTTAAACATCATTGTAACAGTTTAACAATCAGACTTTCTTGCCAATGGGAACAATAAGACAAGGCTCATCAACATGCTCTTCTCACTGGCATTCCAGAATGCAGGACTAAAGTACAGCAGACAGTAGCAGATGCTGATACATCGATTGTCTGAACAGCAATAGAAGAAGCAACTGCAGGTCAGGAGGTCACAGTTGTGGCACTGACACGGATATTCTCATAATGCTTCTAGCTCGAGCACAACAAGGTTTTAATATAAATGTACTTAATCCAGGATCAAAGCTATACACAGTAAACGATATTCAGAGGAGACATATAGGCGTGAAGAAGAAATTTTGTCTGCTCTTTATCCATGCAGTCACAGGTTGTGACACAACCTCAGCTGTTTTCGGCAAGAGAAAAAACAAAGCATGGAGGTTGCTTGACAAACACAATGTTCAAACCATCGCAGAAGTTTACAACAATCCTTCAGCAGACAAAGGCCAAATCACAACTGCTAGTGAACAGTTCCTTATCCAACTGTACACCAACGAAAATTTCACCAGCTTGAATGAACTCCGTGGTCGTATGTTTGCTCGTTCTCTTGCAAGGCAGGCCTTCCGCCTCTACCAGTGCAGCTAGCCAGCAGCACAGCTTCAGAAAATATCTGCAAGTAAATTGTAGTGAAATTAGATGGACATTCTTTACCTTCATTTATAACACTAGGTCTTCGATATTATTCTTCAGGTTCAACCGATTGTGGATGGATGGTGTCAGGTCAATCACTGATACCAGTTGCATCTGATATACCTCCCACACCAAATGACCTGTTACAAAACTTATTTCCTGTGCTTGTACGGTAGATTGTGGCATACGCTGCTCTTGCCGTACTGCTGGCCTATGTTGCTCCGTAAGGTGTGCCCACTGCAGGGGCAGAAGTTATTACAATATACCGAACCCTGAACTTGATGTAGATACTCTGGATGATCCAGATAGAATGTAACTGCTGCAAAGGATAAACCTACGAAAATGTTCACGCTGAACCCCTCATTTTCATCACCGTCGATGTTACAAATGACCCGCAGCTTTACATGTTTGCGATGTGTAATGAGCTACGATTTAACTTCAACCGTATTTTCATCTGAAATACATGGCGTAAAGGTATTGTTTGTACAAGTTATGAATTTTCTTCAATCTACATGTTTACGTCACCTTGGTTATTTGTATGATAAAATGTTACGTAAAGTTATTAAAATTTATGTTAAAAATGTGAATTCAACATGTTACTTATGACCTATTCGCAAGAAAATTCAATGAAGCCGGCACAGGAGGACTTGGGACTTTTAGTACGTTTAGTACACTTGATAGAACATTAACGCCAAATTTAAGATTTATGTATAATACTTTTTTACACATTTTCATAAAATTTTGCTTAAAATGCACGGGTTATAAAGAAATGTCATTACTACAGAAGAAATGTTTGTACAAAAATCTGTAAATATTATTAAGTCGTCCATTTATTACTAATTAGAAATAATGTGAAATTTCACAGGTCCTGCTATAACCAACAAAACAAACGCTTTTGTTTTGCCTTCGCCTGTGTGCAAAGCCAATACGACATTGTTGCCAACATAGACGGAAGCGTACGAAGAAGTGAGAGTCAGTCTTGCAGTTATGACATTATTTTATTGAGACATACAGTATTTATACTTAATAAAATATTGAATCCTCAATTAATAGAAAAATAGAATGGTGGATATAACATCTCTCGATGCCACAATTAAAAAAACCCAATGCAAGAGCTATAAAAATGTTGCCGGCCTTGGAGGTTCCATGAAACTCGTATATAATATTAGAGTAACACACGATTATTCTCATACATTTAATACTGATTGTTCTTGCTGGTAAAGTTAATAATGGTGTCAATGGTCCTACTGTACTCCTATGTAAACAAGAATTCTCGTATGTATGGTAATCATATTACCACCAAGCTGTTGATCGATATTCATTCGTCCCCTACTGACGAACAAAACCCCACGGTCAAAGAAGTAAACAGATACTCTCACTGCGTCTGCAAGTTAAAATCAATTTTATGCATACAACAAAGAAAATCAGTATCCTCATTCCTAATTAAGTAACCCTACCCCAAATTCCATGACTTTTCGGTGACTTCTGTCACCAGTAGACACCCTGGTATTAATTTTTTTATTTCTTTAATTAGTGGTCCCCACGACATGACACGCTCATCATCAAAATACTAATAGGTACAGTACTTTAATTAAGCTAAAAGGCCAAAAGAGAAATTTTATTTTTTGCACATTTTAGAGTTTCTTTTATGCCGGGGGTTACTTAAAATTTTTAATTTTACTTTTATTTCATTCTTTTTAAATTACTCACATACACTAAATATTATTAAAGATTTTTGTAGTGCAACAATGCACATTTTGAATTTCAATATGAATTTATTTATTATTTGTACTTCTTTTGATTTCTTTAATATTTTGTTTGTAAATAAGTTATTGGTACACATTGATTACAAACAAAATATTTTTTTTTTTGTTCGATGATAATAATAATTATTTTATCTTTAGGTGATTATTTCGCAGAGTTAGTTTACGGATGCATAGTTTAATTACTATTAAGTTTATTTGAATTGTTTCTTATTACATTTCTGTAAGCTTCCGTGAAAGTGTTAAACATGGGGATTGGAAGAAAAACTAAAAAAGCTCAAAATGAAGCCAAAAGGCACAAATTAAATCAGTCTGAAGATTACACTCCTAAAGGACAACAGTTTTTGCTACCTGAAGCTGCTTGAAAGGCTCAACTGGGCCGTCAAGAAAGTCCACAAGACAGACAGCGTCGTTTGGAGAGGTATGCGTTGACTAAGACTTTGCAGAGATCTAAAGAAAGATATGTAGAACGGAGTTTACATCAAACAATAAATTCTAGGAATATGTACCAGTATTTTACGACCTAATGAAATTCTAGAGCAACGTTTAAGTGGCCTTAAGTCGCGTAAAAAGGTTGCAGGGTGTTGCAATTTGTGAACTTAGTCAAAGAAAGTAATTTAATAATCGTCATGACAAATCTGGTTTAGCTGAATTGCAAAGATTACGAGACGCATTACCGTAACAATTAAATGTCTAGTATTCATCGTTTACAATGAAATTGATAACAACTTACTATTATGTAGATGCATTCAGTGCATCGTTGCTAAGCAACTCTTCCTGGAATAAATAGTTAAAAACTAGAAAAGAGCTCATTATCTTTAAACAGCTGAACAGATTTCCTTGAATCATAGCTAACAACCATCTCGATCACGTCAGCTTTCAAACAAAAAAACTGCATCAAAATTGGTCCATTCGTTATAGGAGCTACGATGCCACAGAGAGACACACAGATGCACACACACACACATCAAACTTATAACACCCCTCTTTTTGCGTCGGGGTTTAAAAACAGGTACAGTAGTTAACCTGCCAAGCGTAGCTCTCTATTGCGCAGCCGGATAATATCACAGCTGATTATCATGGATGCGGAGTACATTACTGTAGTCTGCTAAGGCAGTGTGTCGGGTCATTTTCCTTACAACTGACATTTACTGTTGAATGGAATTATGATTTCTTGGTAGTTTTAAGCATTTTTATTTACAAAAATGGTTCTATTCCAAAATTACACAATATTAACGGCTATAAAAAAACTGCCTCAACGCAGAGTTTGATTTGCACAATTTCCAGCGGACTAGTACCTACCAGTACATGGGTAATTAAAACTGATGCTCGACTACAAGTGTGCACTCTGTAGACTGCAAATGGAACTACACAATGCCATGACGGCTATTAATACACTAAGTACCTATTGTATTTATAGGTTATTCAAAATTTTGCACGTATTTGATGTCGTATTACCTACAGTATTTTCTTCTTTCAAAGGTTTAAAAATTAT
>PNEQ01026780.1:11161-32389 GCA_003012365.1 Medauroidea extradentata
ATAAACAATTGTAGACCTGCCATTTAGTATGCAAAAAAAAAAAAAAAAAAAAAACTATCTCACTGCAGTACAACAGAAAGCTACCATAACCACTTACGTAGTTCACACTTCTGCGAATCATTATCGTTTCACATACTGCATTAATAGGCACCATTTTGTGTAATACTGTCTTTTCGTAATCTCGTATTTCACTAATGCTGTACTGTAGCTGTAGGATAGGAATAGTGTACGTGGTATTACACTTGAGGTAAAAATAAGTGTTGCGATACTTTTAAATCTATGGTGCTATTTGGAATTGGGATAAAAAGTGTTCATTAACATAAATACATTCTTAAAGTACCAGAACAAAAATAATTATATAAAAATTCAAGAAAAACTCACTGTGTGCTTCTTGAAATACCCAGATGTCAATTTTTTTATAAAATGTTCAAGTCCATTAACACCAGCGCTTTTCTACAATTATGAGTAAGTCCGTTTGTTGGTTTTCAATTGGAAATTTCACTCGCATTTGCAAGAAACTTATGGACTTCACTAAACGTTCTTGTCATTTTACATCACAAAATCAGCAGTTTAAAAAAATTCATTTATGTCAAGTCCTCCACAATACATGGGTATATCAGTAGTTGGCATTTTTGTCTGCCAATCCATACATACATTTAAAGATCATAATATGTATAGCTTTCAGCATACAATACAATTTTGAAGAAAGAAGGCAACTATTTATATAAAAGAAATTGTATTAAAACAACAGATTTTTTACAATTAATACAGCTATTTGTAAGAGTACTGTATTAAAAACAGTTTTTTAAGAACTGTATTACCATTTAATTGCCTACAATGGAAAGGATATAGCGGTAAACACAACACAAATATATACAGAATACAATAATAAACTGTTATAAAAATACTTTTATTATGTACAAACATTCAACTGCAACCATATCAATGACATGAACTGCAAGCTTCTCAATGACATGAACTACATGCACCTCAATGATGTGGACTGCTAGCTCTCTGATGAAACTGAACTGATATCATCAGAGTCAAGAGCTGACGACTCTGAACTGGAGCTGCGCCTGCTACTGCTGCTGCTACATTCGGACTCTGAACTACTTGACTCACTGTCAGACAAGCTGTCATCATCACTGTGAAAGTACAAGAACACTCAATATATAAAATCAGTAAATAGTACTGTATTGGCATGTGCTTGGCCAACAACACAAATCCAGTTTCAACTTTGCCTAACTTTTTGAGTATCACTTGTACATGAAAAGTTATTACAAAAAATTAGAAATAAAAATCAGTAAACTTAATTTACACATTACTGTTTAGGCCCAATATTTACTACAGAATTACTGAATTGCTTCTCTAAAGTCTCCTTTCTCTACAGTCAGAAATTTTTCTACATTTCCATCTAAAAGTTAATAAATTTATTAATGATGTAATGGCAATATAATTTTATATTCACGTGCTATGAAAGCAATAGTCATAACAATGTGAAAATATGATACAAACACATAAGTATTTAGTAGATTTTATGAAGATAAAATTTGTAAATACTGTAGGTAAATATGTACTGAGCATGACACGTAAATACTGTTATGTTGTGACTATGTGTATCCCATATCAAAAGTGGCACAACAGTAACACAATGGACTTCAATCAGGAGAACCCGGGTTCGATCCCCAGCTCCAGCTTCCTCGCATTGCAAATATTGGCACACTTCAGCTCAGTCCCAGCATTGGTTGGTAACCAGTACCTTATTTATGTACTCGCATAATTTTTGCCATGGCATAATTGTCACATCGTAATTTAGTAACGGCAACTGAAATGTTTTTTGGTACGCTAGACAGCAGTTTTCGATTGCTGACGCGATGCTCATGCACAGATTACCACTGGTACAATAAACGAAACAGCGTGTAAACACAATGGAACAGCCTGCTTCCACGAGGCGTATGGTCCAGGTTTCATCAAATAGGTAGCTTATTTGGTGAAACCTGGACCATACGCCACACAGAAGCAGGCTGTTCCATTATGTTTACGCACTGTTTCGCATGGCAGCGAGAGACTACCTTGCCTTGACCTTGAATGGTGTGTTCTGATTAGCAGTGTGGGAGGGCTGAAATTTGAGTACGTGGAAGATACACAGATGCCTTTGTTATCTCTTTCAGTTTGTCCTTTACTACTTTGCAAGTCAAGTGAAGTGATCGGTTATGACGCTGAGAGCATTCAGGATTATTTTGCATGAAGATGGGGAAATACAATTCCCATAATGCAGGCTACAAGTTACATTTGATTGTGAATGCTGAAGCGCATGGAAATTGGGCTGCAGAATGGACTTTTTCTGTTACTGAAAGAAAATTTTGTAACTGGAGGAAGCAAAAAGAAGCATTGAAAAACACCAGTTCCATAAGACATGCTTTCAGAGAACCAAACGTGGGAAAGTTTCCCAAAGCGGGTTCTCAACTGAAGGAGTTTATTCACAAGCTAAGGAATGATGTGTGTAGTATTTCTCTTCAAATGATAATGTGTAAAGTTCAAGAAATAGCACATGCATGGAACAAACAACACACCCAGTTTAAAGTGAGTGGTGGGTGGGCAACAAGAGTCATGCGATGGGAGAATTTTTCCATTTGCCCAAGGACTTTTGCAACAAGGTTACGTAATTCCAGCGGTATGTTGTCCACATGCAGCAAACAAACGACTACCTGCTATTGCAGATTGCTAATGCAGACTTGATGCTGGTATAGTTTGATGTGCCACAAAATACTACAGTTAAGGCTCTCTTGTTTCTACTTTATTGATATTTATTTTTTACACCTAAACGAGAGCAGTTATCAAAAATTTGTTTAGCAGTTTTGTTTAAAATAGTCTTTTCCACGATGGCTTATTTTTTCAAGGCTGTAAATACTATGGATTTAGCTAATTATGCAATTAACACAATTCTAATTAATATACTTTTTTTTGTCAAAAGCGTATAAGTTATGGTTTTGAAAAAATTATCTATCACACCAAAAACAGTTTTAGACAAAACTGCTGAACAGATTTTTATATCTGCTCTCGTTTAAACTTAAAAAAAATTATTGCAAAAACAGTAGAAACAAGAGAGCATGGCCTTAATGAGAGGGCAAACGAGCATAACAATCCGCACTCCTGTGAACGAGCGCATGTTATGCATAGTGACGCATGCAATCACTGCCGACGGATGGAAGCTTCCGCCTTATGTGATCTTCAAGCGCAAAATGTTGCCAAAGGGCGAGAAGTTTCCTCCGGGAATTCATGTCCGGGCACAAGAGAAAAGGAGGATGAATGCTGAACTTGTCAAAGACTGGATACAGACTCTGTGGGAGCGGTGACCAGGGGGTCTACTGAAGAAAAAGGCCTTGTTGGTGTAGAACATTTTTTGCGCCCATCTGGTGGAAGACGTCAAGGCCAGTCTAAAGGAATCTAGGGTTGATGTTGCCATCATCCCGGGTGGACTCAAATAAAATGTTGCAACGCCTCGACATCTCTGTGAACAAGCAGTTTAAGGGACATTCTGTCGCTTGTACAGTGAGTGGATGGCCAGCGAGATCGAAGAAGTGATCAAAGGTGGAAAGTTAAAGCGACCATCATTGCAGATGGTTTGCGAGTGGATAAAGCGGAGTTGGGCACTTATCACGGACAAGATAATTACAAAGGGTTTTAAGAAGATGGCCATTTCATGCCCACTGAACGATACTGAGGACAACAATCTTTGGCGGCAGGAGAACAGAGATTTCAATGACAACTACGTTGACAACAAATCTGATGCGTCTGAATCTAGCACAGAAGATGAGTAACCTGAAGAGTGCTTTCAGACAGTAAGTGTTTTGTTATCACCCATAATAATGTGTTTTGATTGAATTTTGTGTAATGTTCAGGGTTCTTACAGCAACATACAATTAAAATTCAAGGACTTTTCAAGGACTGTTTACTAATATTTCAAGGACTGCAGTAAATTACATTCGATACGCCAAATTTTTATTTCAATGTTTAAGGTTTTATTTGCAACATTTCTATTACTGTTTCCTGCCCTCCTTTAAAACTGATGTTCGCTAATGATAAATTAACCAGAAATTTTCAATTTCTTTTAAAATTAACACCTTCATATTTAATGAAACTCTATATTTATTAAAAAGTTTGACAAAAATAAATTACACTAAATCACAAAAAAAATTTTAAAAAACTTTTTAAAGAGACATTTTGTTTAAAAAAAAATTCTGTCTGTTATCGGTTCTAATGTAAACAAATGTGGCTGATGCCATTTTACTGCTTAGTATTAGCACACATATTAGAGTAGTTTTTCCCAATTCAAGATATTAAAATTACCACAAATTACATGCTGTAACTGAAGAAATAAAAAATATGTAAGCAATGTGAAATTTTGTCATTCACTAATTGCGCAGTGTACAGTGTGAGATCATTGGTACAAAATACCGCTTCGGAAGTAGTCCAGCAACTTCGACTTGAGAAAAAAAAAAAAGAGACATTCTGATCTCCAGCATGCTCTGCACTCCAGCTTCTTTCACACCTGACACGTAATTTATTTTTTAATACTTTCGTAAATACTGCATTTTGTTTGGGCCACTTTTCCTTTTCAAAGCTCTTCTGTTTCCTTTTTTGCGCCTCTTCCAAAAATGTTTCCCCATTAAACTCTAGCAGATGCAGATTACTACTTGTCGCTATCACATAAAAAAACACTAGGCGTAACCTAACGTGCTGTGGTATGCCAGAAAGTGTAACAATTTCACAGATACTGCAAAACGTCTGTTATCATCCAGAAAATTACATTACAGGAATAACGCATAGACAAAACATGGTTTCATATTTCTGAAAAAGAATTTTAATGTTAGGAAAATAGCTAGAATATTAAGTAAGTAAACTCTAAAATTCAAGGAATTTTCAATTCAAGGCCTTTTAAGGACATGGTCAAAGTTCCAGGACTTTCTAGGACTGTAATAACCCTGAATGTTGCGACAGTTATGCGAGTAAATACGGTATGTCTAGCTGCTGATGGGTGAACTAGAGTATGGTGGGAAAACTGAATATGTGCCACATGTTGAGGCCTGTTTATGCTTTGTTAATATGAAGAGGAAGTCATGCCCATCCAGGATATCACTTCGTTCATAACAAGTCTACCTACCCACTAAAATATGTTCGTAAACAATATTCCAATACTGTACTTAGGTAAATATCAAGTGAAAATGGGCATGGTACTGTATTCACTAAATGTTGCACATTATGTTGCAGAGTGGAATCAATATGTATTGAAAGCTAATGGATTGAAATATCTGCATCCATGGAACACAGTATGGGGCCTATTCCTTTATTTTACAGCATTTTCAGACCACATCCATAGAAATCCCTCATGTATGGAAATTTTTTCAGTCCCTTGAGAAACGAGCAATAGAGAATCAACTGTACCTGCACTTTTTTCTTTTTTGCGATATTTCTACCTAATAAAATAATTCCATATTTAAGTTGAAAAAAAAAATTACAGTTTTTATGATAGAGAGCTAACAAAACACTTATATTCCCTTGATAAATGGCAAGGGTATCAAAATTGATAAAAACGTTCTTACTTTTATCTATTATCACACTATACCCCAAACTTGTTTCAGCCCTTTTCCCAGATACAGTGCAGGGATGTAATGGGAAGGTTATACTGTATTTTCAATCCTACAAGCTAGTTTCTAGATTTTCAAATGAGTAATTACAATGGTGTAAATCTGTTAGTCTTTTTTCAATAGCAAGAGTTTAGATAAAGAAGTATTACCTTTCTATTTACTTTGACCATGAGTTTATTTACAACGGATATTGTAAATTTTCTTAAGAGCATTAAATGAATATGTTTTTTATGCCATTAAAAAAATTGTAATGTGCAAGACCTGACATAACAGGAAATAACACAGAATACAAATAAAATGTAAACAAAATCTAAATTAGTACATCAATGACATAATCACAAATTAAATATGTATGTACTTATATAATTCTTAAATAATAAAACTAAATGTCTGTACCATTCATCAGACTGCGATGAAACTTGGTGAGTTGTGCGTGCGCTGGAGAAAGTTTCTGACAAAAAATTTACGGAGGCAGAATGTGGTACCCATAAAAACCACTGAAATTTGTTTCTAAAACTGTAAATAATGACCCTAACATAATTTTGCCACATTCAGAATTTTTAAAAATTTCTGTTTTAAAAAATTATTTTTAGAAAAAAAAAAAAAAGTAACATCACTTATAATGTTATCAGTAATAATATCATTACTTATATGAAATTACTTTTTTTTTTTTAAATACAGTTTTTGATATTGAAAACAGAAATACTAATTTCTGAAAATTACTTACGATAATTTGGAGTACTTAGACTGAATGTTTGTATAACTTTGGGGCATTAAATTTAAAACCACACAATTAAAGTTGCAGGCATAAATCACTAGTTTTTGACTATTAGGAAAAAAATTGACAAGAAAGGCAATATTTGTTTGCAAATAGTGATTATATGCATAAAAATATAAACACCAGATCACACTGCTACACAGTGCACAGTTAAACATTTTTTAGCTATCTAGCATTTTTAAAAGTATAAGAAAAATAATTGTAGAATTTAACAGACACACATATTCTACTAAAAACATTGCCACAAACAAACCACCAGCCAGTAAAATTAACCAGTCCGCATATTTTGGAATCGTGTGTTTATTTTCTCACCAAAGTTTGATAGTCTAACCTGCAAAAAAGTCAAGCAACCATTCTATGAAAAAACCTAAAGCATATTATCCTAATACTGTATTTTTTTCCACTTCCAACAATTTACTGCTACAGTTTTATTATCTCTGTGGGTAAATTCAGAATTAGGTAATTATTTTGGTAGAATAATTGAATTTATAAAAAAATTATGTCAGTGTAAACCTAGTAGCGTTTTGCTCTAAGTTAAAATTCCCAACCTGGTAAAAAGTAATTCTTGGCTACTTCTATTTATTAACCATGCATCTAAGAGCTGAAGCATGTGTGTGTATTTCACTGCCAACAATACAGTATTTCAATTAAAATATTTTTCACAAGAGACAAATAGAAACACTTACCTTATTTTTTTCTTGCCAGTGTCTTGTTGACTGACCAAAGACAAGCCACTTAGTGCACTTGTAACAACCCTGAGATCTTGAACCGCTTTTTCCTCTTCCAGCACCATGAGAGCGGCACTCTCCAGTTCTATCAAGTCCAGATCCATGGCAGACTTGTCTAACGACACCTGTACACACAACACGTGTTAACTTTGATAGCGCAGAATATCCTCAAAAGAATAATACTGTCCAGTACATATAAAACTGCTGAAGTTCACAATTTATAGCCAAACACAGTGTAAGCTTTTCATAATTCTATGTAAGGCCTGTTATGACCTAGGCAGTATACTCCTGGTTCAAACACAAGATAGCTAAGCCTTGGCAAGTAGGCATCTGAAATAGTTTACCAACCGGCAAACTTGGCCAAGGAATGATAATATTAAACACAGCACAATGTGACAGCGTCATCCCCCACTCCGGCGAGATCTCTCTGTCTGTGCCACATTGTCACCAGGGTTACCTACTAACCCTAGATGAACCAGGATGTCCAGATTTGTTCGTCGTATGACCGTGTCTTCACAACAGCCTTGGCAACCATTAGGTTGGACTGTGTAACTAAATTGAGTGGCTAAATTACTTTTATTAACTTAAAATCTGCCTCCCTCCATGTCTGTTGTGATAAATTTTATATCACGTAAGTAATATAAATAGCGGATAATGTTCCTAATGTGAAGTTCCCAGCCACTTCCCCACATTATTTACACCTATATAAAATATTTTTTTTCGTAATTAAATTTAAATCTTTAATAACAGGGTTTATGTCTACTCAGTATTGGTTCATCATGTATTAGAGATGATACAACAGAATTCAATAACGTAGTAATTGGGGACATATTTAATTTAAATTCATCTTTTCTAAATTTAAATATAAAATAGTCAGGAATGTTAAAGTAGAGTCGTTTGTTTATTTTCCTGGCTTGTTTGGTTTCAAACTGACCACAGTAAAATGTTGATTATTTTTGTTGATATAACTTTTCTTTGTATTTTTCTTAACTTTTGAGTTTTGACAATTTTATTATCTTGTTAAATGTTTCCTGGTGAAGTGAGTAATTTCTTGTGTTGCAAGCTTGTCCAGGCTGTAGGATTTCTGGCACCGACGTTGTGGTTGATCGCTTGCTTCATGGAATTTTCTTCATGACGTAGGTTATTGACGCACTTTGGTCCCCCATCGCAGGGGGTTGCTTAGGGTATTGCGCAGTGAAAGTAGTTTCGCTATTGCGCACCGTTTGTCCCCTGTATTATATTTGTGTTAATATTCTTTATTATTTTAGTGCAAAAACTTTAAACTCAAATTTTGGAATCCTTTGTTATATGTTTATGTGTAATTTTACTGCTTTTGGGAGAATTGGAGTCTGTTGTATCACTCCGCCAAGCGATACCTTCACTACCATGACCGTTCATGATTGATCAGTCGTGCATGTGTATTTGTGGAGATTGGTGGTACATTGAGTCATGTTGCAGTAATTGGAGAGTTCGTGCCGGGCGCTGATCCGTGGTCAGTCGTGAGAGGAAGGACGTGTGTGGGTCAGATGGGGGGAGAAAGCCTTGAGTGCGTTGGCGTGAATAGAATGGACATAAGACCTTTTTTTCTTATCACAGTGAATTATTGAGGTGATGGGTGTCACGGGGATAGAAACAATAGCTTGAACATATACCTATATAATTATCTTTGTCAATATTCCTAACCTAAACCATACAAGTCGGGCGGAAATATCACGGTAGCTAAACGTCGCTCAAAAAGCTGATCGGATTTAAATGCAAAGTGCAATAACTGAAAGGTACCATACGTTATGAAATGTAATTCACCTTTGAAAATAAATATAACTATTGACGAATCTAAGTTTCTCACTTAAAGTTAAAACCTGACTGATAGGTATATGAAAACTAATTTACATTTAACTAAACAAACTGAGCAATCCGGCGCACTTCACGTGACATAACCTCAACTGCCTGAGCAGTGAGAAGCGTCACATAATTGGCGCCGTGAACAGGGACATCACGAAGCAGCCGCATCACACTAACTAAATTTGTGTATTAAGTATAATGTCAGCTCCTAAGAAGTAATAACTGAGCAACCCCCTTAAAGAACATAAGATGATCACATTTCCCCTCAATTTACCTGGCATTCTTTTAAAAACCATAACAATCTGGCATAAGCTAACTTAGAATTTCATTGCAGTTGACAACAAGTCATCTAAATATTTACTTATATGTTAGTGTCTTTCTACACACAAATAAACTTTTATGGTCCTTTATGAATTCAAAATTCTTTCTATTGGACTTATAAAGAACATCTGGGAAGACAACCAAATACCCTATTTAACTGGTTTCTCACAGCAAGAGTTCACTGAACTAAATTATTTTCAGTTACAGTTAATAAAATTATTTGTTTTCAATACAGTGAAATAGAGTGACTAATGACACGAGGTAACTTGGAACATTTTTAAAAAATTTCCTACACATATGGCAGTCCTGAACAACAAAATTTCATTATGATAAATTCCAAACAATAGCAGTTCAAATGATATTTACATTGTTATATCCACAGCTGACATATAAGTGATGTCACCTCACACGTCCCAAGTCTTAATTATAATGGTAACACATAGAAAAAGATGAATCATGTGACCAGGATTATCGATATCAAGAGGTAGTTAGGCTATGATTGTGATTATGCAAGCAATTAGCTTGCATCACTTTTAGCCCTTAAGCAAAACTAAAGAAACTTTTTAAGGGTTCGAGATTAAATTTTACTCAACAAGGGCTATTTAGGTGACATTTTGTAAATCCTCCTTAATGATAAAAATAAAACAAAACAGGAAAAGTGGTGGAGACAAAAGAGTAACAACCATCATGACGAAAAATTCCTTTATTTACCTGAATTAGAGTAGCTTAGAGATCAAAGTGGAGTAAATAGTTACTGTTACTGGTATGCTATGGTTATTCCAAATGTAGAACTGCATTTATTTCACTGTAGAAATTATTATTTCATTGAGGTTTGTCTGCTCCATCGTAAAATATTAAACAGAACAATTACTGTTCATTTATTGTAATTTTATATGTGCGTGCAAGCATGCATGCATGCACACACACAAACGTGTACACACACATGCACGTGCACACACATATTATGCTGTATATTTTTTTCCATTTTTTGTTTGGCTGTTACTTCACCTATCTAAAACAAAAACATGCCCAAACAAAAAAAATTGCTCCTTTATATGGGTTTCTACTGTATAGTAATTATTAACTTTTTTTTTACCTTGCCAAGGGCTTCTGACAATGACTGCAACCTCTGCAGTGATGCTTTTTGGACCCACACACAATAGTCGTCAACATACAGCTGATTCAGAATGTACCTTGGTTCACTAGCGTTGAACAAAGAGCGAATGTCAAGCAAGCATTTAAGAATCTGTTTCTTGCCAAGCTGTAGGATGCACTGAACATCTTCTAAGACTTTCAACGCCAGTTCCCAGTGACGATAGAGTGGATAGCAGAGAACACGTCTCACAAACGCCTCTGCCACTTCCTGCACAGTGCCAAAACACTGGAACAGAAAACAACTTGACATTACATGTTTAACTTTTAACACTAAATAGCTAGACACACTGACTGTATACTCCGCACATATCATATTGGTCATTCAAAGACCGTCAATTTGCAGCAATCCTTCCATCATTCTGTTCATTCTGTCACAGAGGCTGTGATGATTAGAGCAGAATGATTGTCTGATGCACTCTAAAATACTGATAGAGCTCAATGACATTCAGTCACATTTTTCAATGTAGGCCAATCCACAATAGACTGATAAAAATACCAAACATTTTTATTCATTCATGCCTTACATCGTTGAGGAGGCAAACAACACAAATTGTGCACATTAATTTAACTATGCAGATTTAAAAAAAACCATACTGAACCTGGGACTTATGATGATATAATTTTATGACGAAATACTAATATGGTCCAGTGTAAGACAAGGAGATAACATCTAAACTGCGCCAATAATAAACTATAATTACCATTATTATTAAATGAAGTGTATTGTACACACTAACATCTGTTTTAATATCAGGCACAAACTAATTCTATTCTTACAATAAACAAAACACCTATATTTTATTTTAGAGTGCTTATTAACATCCTCCAATTTTTTGCCATAAGCTTAATAAGGGACGGCTTACAAACTATTCTAACCCAACTAAATGACACAAATATCCATGCCTTGAGCTGGGATTTGAACCCAGGACCACTCGCACCATAGGCCAGCTACCATTCAGAGTAATTTGCATTGTGTCAATAAATGTACACCACCCGAGTTAGAGTTCATTTCATTTTATTGCCCAATAAAGGTTAGGTGGCAATGGTCAGGAATTAACACTAGGGAGCATGGTACAACATGATAGCTTATGGAAGGAACACAAGAAAAAGAGGCTACCAGTAGTTATCCAATTCAAAAGCACAAAAAAAAACATTCTGAGACAGAACCATAGCACAGCAGCTGCTTGTGTGGCACGGGCAATAAAGGAAGAGGTTCATGTAACAAAGACAGACAACTGCACAGTAGATGCTCAAACCATATGACATGGGTAACATGCCACTCTTTTAGTTTTTCTATTCTATGATATTTCAGCAGAGCAAAATTTTTTAAGGAAATTATGATAGTGGAAATGGGAGCAAGTACAACTTAGTTCATAACTAATTTCAAGTAATGTATAGCTGCATATGTAGCAGAGAAAATAAAACTCGCTGCCAAATATGACTACAGTATTAAAACTCTTTTAGATGAAGAACTTAAATAAAAATAGGAGAAGAGGCAGTATGTACATAGAAAGCAAGTGGGGACATAGCAGACCATTTCTTGAAATGAACATATGTGATGTACATTTATTTAAGAGTTATGTAAAAAATATGTTTATGATCTCACATGAAATGGTTCCATGCTGCCTACTGGAAACTGCATTCTCAAGAGAGCTTCCCACATGAAGTACCTGTATGAAAGGTACAATTCATTAAAACAATGCCAAGTTGAGTTACTATACCTACTGAAGTCACTCTCATTAGCATTGCAATTAAAAAATTAATTTTGTATCAAAGCATTTTCTGCATGCTCCACATACTGGGCTTAACATAAACAAACACCGAGAATAAATTTAAGACAACCTTAAACTGCAATTCAGTATTCTTATCAAATTTATTTTAAAATGCAAACCACTAGTCTTTCTATGGCAAATCTGGTACGAACAGTACTACAGCAATTATAAATGAAAAGTAAAAGAGATTGTTAAAAATAAATTCTATTACTGTCATATTAAAAAATGGAAAAATCTGTAAGTTGACGGAAAACATTAAAATTTTTAAGCAATGAAAAAGAATAAATATCAGGTTACCAAAGTGAACACGTATGAGTACACCTTTAAACACAAGGCAATAACAATGCACACAAGCCAGCCCCTAAAGTGATATATAATACATGGTGTGTTCCTGTACCTGAAGCCAGGAGAAAGTAGAGCTGAGCTTGTTAATTGTCCACGCTGATTCAGAGGTGTCCTCACCTTGCGTAGTGCGGTAGTTATAGCAGTATGCAGCAATTATATCCACCAGACCAAGATAAACTTGCTGCTGGACATCCTTGTCTAGGAGATATTCTCTGTTGTGCAGTTCCTTCAATACATCCAATTCCGCAATGCTGAACTCCACTGCAAAGCAACAGTCGCAGCTGAACTACACATTACCCTTAAATATTAAACACACAAATGGTGAGAGAGCAAGAGTTTCCTTACTGTGCACAAACTCCCAAGCCCAGAGTGTGCTCGAATTGTGATTTAAGCAATGTCAATTTATTATTTATTACATATAATTGTAGCCAATAAATCTATGTATGATCCTATTATTGCTTATTTTTCCATTGTACGTACACAAAAATTAAACAAATTAAAAGATTTTTGCTGCATTTAATACTTATTACAAATAGTAATTCAGTAATAAACTGTAACTTGGAAAAATTTTCTACAAACAAACACTGACACACATTCTCAGTAAGGGTTACGCTAAAGTGCTGTTATTAGTTTCAAACAAAATTGAATACACACAAATGCTTGTTGAGGAGTGGCTGTGAATGGTGCAGTGGCTAGAGCACTCACCACCCACCAAAGTATCAGAGTTCGACTCCCAGCACGACTGACCTGGATTTTTGCACGTAGGAATTGTGCCGGACGATGCAGTTGGTCAACTGGTTTTCTCAAGGATCTCCCATTTTCCCTGGCTTTCATTCCAGCGCTGCTTCATGCTCATCTCACATTGCTCCTCACCAATGTTAAAGACCTAAATGTTAAGCTCTGACCAAACTCTCATCACTAATTATCAGTTGAGGATTTTATTGAAAAAATATTTTTATAAAAGCCTTCTGATAGTGAGTGGGTCATATGTTCTGTGCAGAGGACAGTAAAATATTGATTATAAGTGTATAAAGGCAGAAAGGGGAGGGACAATATTATCTCCTCCTTACATCCTCATGTCATTGTTGTGCATTAGTTGCCTTGACTAGGGTGCATTATTGAAAGCAACCATTATGTTTAGGGCACAAGAGAATTTCATATCCTCCCCATTTTAAGGCAATGATTATGTCAGATCAGTTCAAATAGCTCAAAACTACCCTGACAGTATTTATAAGCCAAGTCCAATTAACTACCATAACTATTCTTCCAATGTATTTTATCTAACAAATTTCATAAAATACTACCACAAAAACTACATTTGTTGTAGCAGCATGAACAAAATATTTTTTTCTGCTTAAAAAAACAACAGAAAAACAGCACCAAATGATAAGAAAAAAGTTTAAGTAGTACTAAATCAATACATGCTAGTAGTAATTTTACTTATGTGACATTTTCACATAATATTTAACAGAAATTCATATTAAAATATAACAAAGATGTTTCTCATAATTATGACTGGTACATAAAACTGCCAACAACAGAGGGGGAAAAAAAACTCCTTCAAACAAAGCCATTATTTTGAATACTTTACCTCATGTTAACTTCTGTACCATCTCCATCACATGGCAAAAACAGTTTAGACACTTTTGGCATACCTCAACAACCTCCTATCATTTCTTACACTCAAATTTGGGTAACTATGCGGAACGTGCATTTCTTCTATATCCCAGACAGCCAGAAGAATGACAAACTACCTTAGGCACAAAAATAGAAAACCTTCCTAACTCTTATGTTGTTGAGGTCACCCATACTACTGTTCAAACTTCCGACTGATCCAATAACTATTCACATTAGGTCTCAATCAACAGAGTACAGAAAAAAATTTATTTCACAATAACTGTGGTCCACTTCTGTACCAAAGTCCACAATTATTCAATTTTTAAAGTTATAAGTGAATTAAACTATTTTTCCTACCTAGTCAACAAAATACAGTATTTTTTAACTATCAAAAATTAAAGTTATTGTAATCACTTCCATCATAGAATGCTAGTTACATTTAATGATTTTTCTCGTGCAAACAAATTACGTAAAATACAAAGGTAATTATTAATATTTTCTCTCGCAGATGAAAAGGCTATGACAGTGAAATAATTCATAGTTTGTTATAAAATAATCTACTACTTAGAGTCAATCTATCAAACTTGAAAACTTGCATGGAATAAACTACATAATTTGTCTCCATAATAACATAGGAATAGTTATTTATTAGGAAATAAAATCACTTTCTTGCCAATGACATCCATCACCAACCCAGGGTGGCTTGAATTGCATGAACTGACAGACTTCCTCCGACTCCATGAGATCAGCAAGGTAATGATCTTCATTGAAATCTAGGTGTTCTTGCTGAGTTTTCAGTTTGTCCCTTTCAGATTCCGGGGTTGTGTCTGGCTCAGGAATATCAAATAACTCTGCAACTACACACTGCAAACAAAAAGTAGGTATTTGTCTATTTTCAATATTTTCTTCATCCACAATTTTATGAGAGTCAATTAATAAAATAATGTGAAAAAGATGTTCACAATAAGCTTGAGTTAGCCAAAAACATACAACACTCAAATAAATGTTTTTGTGTACAAACAACAATGGGAGTAGTTACTAAAACATGTAGACAGAGAAGAACAAGTACTTGCAGCAACAGTACTTGCAGGTTGGAGAACACAAAACACAGGTAGACTACACATTTTCACACTGTTGCGATGTTTCGCTGAGGCAGTGAGTGATTGCACACTGCAGTTTGGCGAGCGGTAAGCGGTGCTTGGTAACTAGCACACCTAGTGGCTGAGGGACGAACTAGGGTGTGGCGAAAATTTTTTAAGTTATCGGATGTTGAGGCCGGGCGGTTGTCTGGATTTTGTGATATACTGATGGACTAGTTCCCAGTGCCTCAGTTCTGCACTATTGTCTGAAGTTCGTCCCTCGGCCACTAGGTGTGCTAGTTACCAACCACCAATTACAGATTGCCATACTGCAGTGTGCAACCACTCGCTACCCGAAGAAGCTGGCCTGGCCAGGCCAACGAAATGTCGCAACCGTGCAAAAATGTATAGTCCATCTGTGTTTTGTGTTCTCCAACCTGCAAGTACTATTAATGCACAGATACAATGTGTAGACAAATCCTTACTGTATAAAATACAAGCTCAAGCAGTTTCAAGAGCAAGTGGACTGTTGTAAAAATTCAAGTGGCTAGATGCAATTGGACAGAGTTATGCAAAAAGGAATCAATCCTAACCCAAAATTCACTGGAACTGATATATTTAAAGTTAAAGTCTACTGCGTGTATCTAAACCTTACATAAACCATTTTTCTGGGCTCTTTTTATCCTTAAAATATTATAACTTAATGCATTTTTCTAGGCCATACTTTAGACCTCCTTCTGCTTGGTACAATTATCTCAAAATAAATTACTTTGTGAGCTGGTTTCTTGTTTGTAGAACTACATCCAATGGACAATTTGAAAAGAGGCAGAGCTTCAGTCTGGTGTGGGATTCAATTCCTACCTCCATGGATACCGCTACCGAATATAACCTTAATCCAAACGTTTGGCTTCACATGTCCCGGATGAGATGTATGTAAAGGAAAATGATTACTTGGTAGGAATTTGCTGGTTTTTGAGGTAAACATAGAAGTTATGCATTTGCGTATCTTAACCACGAGATAAACTTACATTTTTTTTCACTTGCGTGCAAGTCTCTGAGTGCACAAAATTTTTGGTTTCTGCTATCACCAACCAACAAATCAGCATGTTTGTAAACTAGCTTTCTTTCCCACAGTACTCTCCCCTTGCGGTGTGACGTCAGAGGGCGTGTACTTCAAGTCGTCCATTATTTTTCTTTACAAAACCACTTAATGTGCATAGCATGTATACGAAACAAGCACACTTCAAACTCGTCGCAATGATTTTAAAAATATTAAAGATCAGTTAAAATCATGATTTTAGAGCCCTCAATGGCTAGAAAGACTTTCTCAGATAGCCATATTTTGGAAAATACCAACCAGGTTTGAAAAACACGACGATAGAAACTTCCCACAAATATTATGATATGGTCATCACCTAATATCTCGTAAGAAAAAGAAATACTGTAAAGCCTGGCAGACTGTTTTGAGTGGCTTGCACGTACAGGTGTGACTGTATTACACACACTGGTGAGCTGCACATTTACCGTAATACAAGTCTCAACTAAGACCATGACTGAAGTCCCTGTTTTATCTGACAACACCAAGATTTCAACACCGCCAGTGTCGTCCGTCATAAACTGTTGCCACATGGAACTGGGGACCAGAGTTTCTGGGACTACATACTACTTGTTTGCTGTGTTTCTGCGAAGTCTGGATGGTGACAGACACTGGTGTTTTGCTCTCAACTCTTATAATCTCCAATGGCACGCAGACATAGGACATAGATACATCTCTCAAGAGGGCCAGGTGCCCATTGACCCGTGAACAGCTAGTGGGGCGCTGGTGCTGTGTGGTTGCTGCATTCATTGCCCACTGCCATGACTGGAGAGCAGTTAAATCATCACTGTCCAGGGCGCTAGTATCCACTGCCAGGAGTGGACAGTAATTACGTCATCTACCGCCATGATTGAAAGAGAGTTACAACTACTGTCATCACGCCCAGCATCATTTTTCCGGTGTCTGCAGTACTACTGTCTACCTCTCACATACCACTGATTTAACAGAAATTTTTTTGATTGGTTGCAACCTTGACTTAAGTAGGGAGAGAAGAACCAGAGAATGCAACACTATGATTAAGTTAATTGCTGAGAAGGGACTTTTATTTAATTTAAGACTGTTACTATGCACAGTGGGATCTTGCTTAGGAAAACTATAAAAAGATATTTCAGACAAAGTCATGTTAGTTAGGGTTATTTGAGATTTGAATCAGGTAATATTTTTATCTGGGTAAAATATTTTTGGGTAGGCTATTTCTTTTTGTCTAATTACAGATATCAATGGTATTAAAGTTAAAGTGTTTCGGACTTATTAATTTAATTCTGCTCATGCCTGATATATAATGGGTAAGTATAACATGGAAATTTTCAGTTCTGCATTTTTACGTTTTTTTTTAGACTCCGGAGGATATTCATAGACACAATTAAGGCTATTATGTAATTTTGTTTACAGCTAGATGAGAAATTCTGAAAGTCTTTAATGTTCTAATAATTTATTTTATTAATTTTTTAAAATTTTTTATTTATGGTTTTTTACGTGCCCTCAAACAGCATAAGAGGGGAAAACAGGAAAGGAGTCATTACTGAAGTTTAGGATACGAAACAGTTTGGAATTTTCCAATCACACATTGTTGTGCCATTTTTTGAGAGAATATAATACAGATATCTTTACCACAAATACAATGAAAGTACAGATTATAGTACTGTATTACCTATCATGATTACTATAATTAATTAATTTATATTACTATTTTTGTTTTCATTTGGGATGTAGGTACTGTAGTCAGGAAATTTTAACTATTCAGATAACAAAGTTTATGATATTTGAGATTTTGGTATTCTATATAAATTGAAATGATTAATTATCTTACATTTATTGATGGCTCTGAATGTACATAATTTCTGCATTTTTGGTATGGAGGCCTACAGTGAGAAAAAAATATTACAAGAAGGTCACTAACTAAATTATATTATTTAAACAAATCTGAGTATTTTCTCTGTATCTTCCTCCAACCAAGATTTACTACATATTTACTTTAACAATGATACCCCTCAGTACTGATAGGAATACATAATTTTGTTGTTTTCTTTTTTCATTAAACTTGGGGCACCGGTAACAGGTAATGCATGGTTAGGGTAGCAAGTTTGTCACTGCCCATGGGTACAGCTGCTACATTTACTTTATGCCTCTCATACACGAACATAGCATTATGGTTGCTCCATATAGAAGCTAAACAGCATCAACAAAATTGCAAACCAGAGACTACGCAAGTGTTATCCCAGGAATCTGCTTGATTTCACAGAACAACTGCGTCTGCAAAATATTGTTACAACAACAAATTGCCAGCGTGAGGTGACAGGGACCCTCCCAGTATGAGGCAGATGGCCAATTACAAATAAGAACATCACGATGAAGGAGTGGGGATGTAAAATGTAGTGAGGATGCCCAACAGGGTGATTGTGGTCAATCAGCAAGCAGAGGTGACAGAGGCGACGTCCAGAGGGCCGAGGAGAATTGTCTGCGTCTCTTCTAGATTTCTACACCCTTACTTTGAATGAGTTATTTTGTCCTCCTTGTGCTGAAATTATTGAATTATAATTAATATATTAGTAAATAGCAAATACAGATTATGCTAGCAATAAATGACTTATTTTCACTTACCTACCTCAGTAACGGTCCTATAATATAAAGACATCCCTAATAACAGCAATTCTAGGGATCCATCTTAATGTTGAATAAACCTTACTGTTCAACTATATTAAGGGATTATTTTTCCAAAGTGGCACCATTGTGGACAGTTTATCAGTAAAAAAAAATAACAAAAATAATTTTACACTAAAAAATCTACAAAAAAATTGTACATTTGAAGGTCCTCTCAAAATAGCATACTTCTAGATTACATGTTACTACTTTTTATTTTGTTCTATGCCTCGCTAACTACAGTCTGAATAAATAAAACTTCTCATTCCTTACTACTATAACCAAGATAAACCACAAAGCCGATAAACATACAAATGATGTAAAAAAAACTGATCTAACAAGGTGTCAACTGTTTTGTTTTTACATAAAGATACATAAAATAAAACTGAAACATCCATGCATTTGACAATTCAAATCAGTAGAGGCTGAAGTGAATTTAATGATGGGACAGTTCCAATATTTAAATTCTCGATACCCAATTCTCTGTTGATTATTTTCAATTATTGATTCCTACATTAGACAACTGTAAGGCCATTTTTCAACACAGAGAAAATATTAAATCAATTAAAAAATAAGATTATTTTACTCAGATTTATACTTTTTTAAGACCAAATAACTAAACAGCAATGTGGAACAATGGAACATGTAAGCGAATTGTGATTTTAATTTATATTGAAAAAAAAAGTAAAATAAAAAATAAGACTTAAATCTTACAAACATTAACTGAAGTAATGTAACACATTTAAAAATACTATGCAACACTCAGCAGGACATAGACAGTTAATGCTAAACACCGAGTTATTACTGTCAAATTACGTACACAATTAACACTTAAGTCACTGTAAACCTACACATCAATTTTAAAGTTTAATTTGTGTAAAAAATTATGCATTCTCACAGTTTTGGGGTGTAAACGACGACACTATTAGTCAACAATGAGACCAGCAGTCTTTCAGAAAACAAAGTTGATGGTGGAATGTTTAGGTTCATTGTATTGGAAAATTTGTACTTTTCCTTCCAGTACGGGAAAACATCTGCATTGGGAGGAATAATTGAATCTTGAACGAATGCATGCATTTCACCTTTGTCGCAATTTTCTTGAGTTACAAACTTGGCAAAGTTCATTACCTTGGAGTAAAATGCCCACATATCATGTGTTGAAGAAAAAATAAACTCTTCATTTCTTTAAACTACACACATAATACATACTATGAATAGTATCAAATCACATTTGTCAACTCAGCTTATAGTTATTTCCACCATTATGTTTTTGATAAGACAGCAAACAACAAACAAAAGGTTGCACCAAGAATTAAATATACATAACAAATGGAAACACAATGTATATATTAAGTTACAATTTGTTCTACCAATTGTTCTCAACATCGTGACTCACTTCTGGTGCTGCTTTTTCCTTTGTATGGATATTGGGTAACACAGACTGTACAAAATTAAAAGTAATATTAAATCATATATATACATGCCTGTGCAAATCAAAACCTTACGTTATAGTTTAAAATTTATAGTTAACTTAATGAAACTTACCTTTGAAAGGAAGGATTTTGATGCTTCTTCTATAATGTACAATAGTTTTTGCCACCAACAACAACTTTATTAACAAACACACGGCTCTTCAGTTGGACATCAAGAAGTGTTGCAGGTGCAAACAACATGTTTTGCTCCACTCCTGCATATCATTAGTGCATTGAAGAAATAACATAATTCTTAAACTCTGAACTCCTGAGCCAATTTATGCTGGTTTTTGTAGTTCTTTAGTTGTACTACTGTATTAACAATTGATATCACCTCTGATTCTGTCACAGTTGCAGAACTAACAGCAAGTATGACGGGTCATTCCATGGAAAATCACCCAAGGGTGGTTGCTGACCCATTTTGAAAAAATTTGAAATTTTGTCACACATAATGTACATATTTCAACAGTGCAAACCCAAAGTTATTGATTTTTATCTGCCCTCATTTTGATTTTACAGAACAAAATGGCCGGTACCGTGTACTAAAATTTACATTTTCAAGGGTTTTTGTATTGTTTAATATCTTGATATCCATAAAAGATACAAAGTCATGTGTTATCTCATTGCAAAGAGGAGACTGAGGGCTATAAATAATGCTAGTAAAAATAAACAGAATGATGTTTTTATGTTTTCATATATAGATATAAAAGCTCACCTTGAAACTGACTTTTTTTT
>PNEQ01026781.1:6139-32390 GCA_003012365.1 Medauroidea extradentata
GGGGGGGGGGGGGAGGGGTTAACACCCAACCCACCCCCTCGGTGCGCCACTGCTGTAAGTCATATAAGTGGTTAGCGATAAAGTGAGCACTTTCGAAGCCATGGTTACTTTTTCCCCTAGATGCCGCTTTTTAAGAAAACATAGAAACTTAAATATTAACTAAAGATTTTACCGTTCTGAAAAGTTAACGTCTAAGGCAGCAATACACAAATATTTTTAATTACAGTAGACCAAGGTAGTCTTCAAAAGAGATCCATTTACCGCGGACAGCCTATACAAAAGTTGTCCGAATAATTGCAAGGAAATCGTGCGCATAACATACACCTATGGTCAGGTACCTTGCACCCGAACAACAATGCATCATTTTTCTTCGTAACACATCCTAGTTGACTTGTTAATAGTTGACTGGTGGGCGTTTGGAAAATTTTAATGAGTCGAACCTTGTAACAGCTCAAAACACACAATATTGTAACAACTTTGCTGTCCTGGGCGCAGCAAAGTTCTTGTGGGATCGAGGGATTAGATAATAAAAAAAATAATAATAAAGTTCTTAGTTTAATTGCAATATCTATAAACACTCTACATTAAGTAGGCCTATACAACACTCGCAATTCACCATTTCAAAAAGACACAGATTTTATATACAGGTAATCTCCCTAAAAAGCCTAATTTACTACTCTAGTGTATAATTAATAACGTCTCTCTCTCTCTCTCTCTCTCAAATCAGTCTTCCGACCACATAAGATTCTATCTAGAAATGTCTCACAATGCACAGCCACAGTTCAACCTGTTCGTCCATTCTCACACTCACACAACTCGAAGAGTGTCATCGTCTTCCACACTTCAGTAGCCTATCTTCGATCTGCTGGTCCCGCCTCGTCCCTAGCTGACAAGTCTGTTACGAACAATCATAGCTAAACACCGTAGTCACTCCGTCTATGCTCGCAGTGGGCTGGTATTTATAGTCGCCCGCGATGACGCACAGAATATTTTCAGAGCTCGCCGACCATGTTGGTTCATGTAAGCGGACCATTCTAGATTTTGTGGGAACATTCAGTTAAGTCCGAGCTAAATTCTTGTCCCGGATGACTGACAGGAGTCCGCCCATTCCGAACGCTTGTGACGACAGCTAGGCGCGAGTGGCCCGCGTCGCCAGGGTAGGGATGATGGGGGGATGAGGTATGGCGCAGTCCACCTACTCATAGCGTGGCTGGAGATACAGAGCAGGGGGAGGGGAAGGAGGAGGGGCGCAACTCCGCTGTCTCGACGCCGGGGCTGTAGGTAGCGAGCTTAGGAGGGGAAGAAGGCGCGGTCCACCAAGCCACCCAGCCCTACGCACTTGAGAGCGCTGACTCGTTACAACATAATATGCATTAGGCACAGTGAGTGTTTGGACTGAAATACAATTATTTTTACTTATACAATTTGGAGTAAGAATTTGGGTAGAATAATTACATCCGTGCTTCTTACAATTCGACTTAGCTGATCAATGTCTTGTCACTATTTGGTATTGAGGCCATTGTAACGTTAATTTGTGGGGAAACAAGAACCCAATGTACAAAAATGAGACACCAAACAAACTATCTAAAAGTGTTAAATTAATACTAAGTAAATCAGAACTTTTATCTGAGAATAGCCTCGTAGGAGCACAGCCTGTCAGGTAAAATGGCCTTTTCAGAATGCCGTAGTGTCGTGCCTCGAAATGTACTAACAAGGTTTATGCTGAAACTATACAGAAGTACGGGGTCTCAGATGATTCGCGGATACGGACTGCACCATGTGAATAAGTGACCAAAACTAAGCAGAAAATACTCTTTGTTAGAAAAGTCGCCAGATTCAAGTGGCGCAGCTCGTATCCACGAATCACCTAGCCATTTACTTACATTTCGTTGCTTTGTATATTTTTTACGTTTAATTAAACTTTTCTCGTAAACAAAAGGCTTAATGAATTTTTACAAAAGTGTATTTTCTACTTACTTTTTGTTATCAGTCCGTATCCACGAATTATCTTAAACCTGGATACAATAGTGCATTGGATTTTGCTAAAGATCCCTCGCCATAAATTAGTACTCAAGGGGAAATGTTAGGCAATTTTACTGTATTTTCAGTTTTTTGAGCGATAACTTTCATTCAAATAGTATTATCAAAATTTTCTCTTCGACAAAGCATAGGATATATTCTTGGTAAACTGCTTGACATAAATTATAATGGAATCTTACATTGATTTGCCACGCAGAATCCCTGCAAGAGAATAAGGAAATTTCCTATTTTTATTACATTTTTATTTAAAAGTGCGTTTAATTTAATGAACAACGGTACCATACTTTCTTTCTTTCATTGCGTCTGTATAACTCTATAAAAACTTAAATAAAATGAGCAGTCTGTTTTGCGCGGCAAAAACGTGAACCGCCATGATGATTTCTCTGTGACGTCACGATACCGTACATATTAATGTACGTAACACACAAACGATAACAACATACGTTCGTCATGAAATTGTGTTAAATAAAGTAGTTTATGCGGTAAAATCGAATATGGGTTGAATGAACTCCGAAGAGTATAAATGTGGATAGTAGTTTGTTTGTGCAGCAATAAAATGCAATTTACTCTGAATAAAATCTTAACTTAAGAGCCCTATACAGCCGTCTGAGGCCGTGTCTCAATTCAAAGAGTAGGCCTACTCTGTTGAGAGAGTACTCTCTCGCACAACACCAAGAGAGAGCTCTTGTTTTCTTTCTGGAGCTCTCGCTCTCTCCAAGTGCAAGTGCGTAAAATTTTTAATACAAGTTATAAACACATTAAATACATTTGTGGGCAATTCAAATAATAATTTTTAAACTTACAGGCGTCGTATTTCGAGCGGGGAATAGTTGTTCTTTTGCGATGCAAACATGTTTTATTTTGTGTATTTAAATGCGTATAACGGCCGAAAATGTTAACTTACGTTTCTTGCCACGAGTAACTGCTCACGGGAAATAACTATTTATGTATAAATATTTAAATATTTTCAATATGTGACGCACGTTTCTTCTTTAACCTCAAACTATAGATGTAATCAAGATGGCGTACGTCAGAGAGCACGCGAGAGCGAGTATACAACTTCGTGCTCTCGCTCTTTCGTACTCTCGGCGAACAATTGAGACAGGCAGAGAGTGCTCTCTCTCTCTATCTCTATCTATCTCTATCTATCTCTATCTATCTCTCTCTCTCTCTCTCTCTCTGGCGTAGTTGTGACGTATTTGCGACAGCGAGAAAACGAAAGAGCACTCTTTGGGTGAATTGAGACATGGCCTGATAAATCAAGGCGAACTGCATGGTTAAACTTCAAGAAGAGACCTAATAGTCTGCTATTAACGACAAAAATACAGTATACGTATGTAATGCTGCATTGTGTACAGCATGACACGATTAGCATAAAGTAATTAAGTTCGTTTAAGTTAAAAATTGCGGTCAGAAGCGTGTATTTTGCGAGACGAATTCTCTGCAGCTGTAGTGTTTTGGCTGTTCCACAAACTGCGGCAACGTCATTAGCCAATAGGCGAGTTAAAGGCACCCATGATTGGCCGATAATTCGAGGGGTGGGCGGAGACTTGCGAAACTTGCCCCGAGATGGCAGCACCGCTGTCTCAATGCCGTTCACGAGAAACGTAAAAATTACTGAGAGAAAAAATGTACTTGTAATAAAATAATTGATCTGCCACATTATTTTACCGTCTCGTGCAACCAGAATGTTCGATCATAGTCAGTGGCAGGCTTGGCTAAACGCATTCCAAATATTAGCTCGACAGGTTCACTTATGTGAACTTCGTTCGTCTGACCTTTCAAACCTAAACTTACGATTATCTGAAACATTAAACTGAATTCATAGTAAGTAGAATTTAAATTAAATGTACATAAACTTAAACCTATAACTAAAACGTCTCAATGTGTGAGTGAGAGCTAGGCCTACTAATACATTGCTGTCTTCACTCCTTTAAAATCAGCTCAAGTAAAATAAATCTTCGTTGTTGGCTACCAAATCTACAACCACGTATTCCCAAACAACGGGTGAATTCCCCGAATTAACTTTTACGTAACCGGGTTCGCTAAATTGGATTAGTTTTTAAATAGTTCAAACATTCCAATACACACAATAGTGCCTGGCGTGCGGTGGCTAACCAAAACAAGTAAAACTACGTCATAAATGTGTTAGCCAATAAGAACGCGTGTGGCGGCGTTTGAAAATATGGCATTTTTAAAGCTGAATAATTCAAAAATGTCTATGTTCACGGAGCTATTGCTTTGCCTGGCTGCATTTAGTGCCAAAATAATTCGGAAGAATCATGAAAATATTAAAATCTTTTTCTTGAAAGTTAACCTATAGAGGCATTTTAATATATTTGTCATCCCAACAGCTCATTCGCATTCTGAGCCTTCAGCGAACCTAATAGCTCAAGGCAGGCGGTGCACTTAATTATAAAAATACGTCACATTCGGCTCACAGACATGTCACGTGAAACGCGATTCATCATTATTTTAATGGGTTATTGCGTTGAGTTCATTGTAGCCAGTCTTCCTCGCTGAGGTAACCTATTATGTGATGTTCAGGAATAGCAGCAGCTAATTTTATAAATGATTATACAAACTAGACAGTCAGCACCCTCGGTTATTAACAAGTTGATACTTTGCCTAAACACCACACACGATAACAGTAAAAGTAAAAGCATATGGGGTCGCACACGTTAAAAAAATATTTCTAAATTTACCATACCGATGTATATAAGTGGTTCAGGATGAAATGAACACTTCTGAAACCTTAAGTTATTTTTATACTTTCAGATAATTTGTAACATACTGCACTTATTGTGGACATATGCCATTGCAATATTATGTCGTCCCAGAAATCTTAGAATAAGACCACGGCCGTAGAAGAACAGGTCTGGACACTCGCCTGGATATTTGACCTTGTTGTTTGGCTGTAGTTCACCAAGTTACCGAGAATATTGTGTTTTATTGGCGCTGCAGTTAGGGCGGTCGGACTCAAACTCCGCCCACTTCATAAACAATTTGTCAAAACGTATTTTATATCAATTTATGAAACACTCCCTTCGCTCACAAATTTTTAAGAAAAGGCTCCTGCTATCTTTATTTGCTTTATAATGTTAACAATGAAAAAAAGTGGGCGGAGTTTGAGTTCGGCCGCCCGGATTACCGCGTCAAAAAGTACAACATTCTCGGTAACGTGACGAACTACAGCCAAACAAGGGGGTGAAGCAAAATACATTGGTAGATAGGCGAGTGTCCCGACCTGTTATTCTACGACCGTGAATGAGACGAAGGAAAAAAAAAAAAAAAAAAGACAAGTTTTGCTGTAATCAACGCGTCCATAACCCAGAACAACAGTACACGAAATAATGATAAACAACGATGACATAAATTACGTTTTTTGCAACATTGCAATGTAAAAAAAACCATACTAAATAACAATCAAGGTGTATAGATTGTATAGTTTTTAAAGTTTACTTCTGAGAGGTAACAAAAAATTATTTTTTAATAATTGTTCTAGACACGATGGTCTTCAAAAACGCTCACTTTATCGTGAACTACCAGTAGACGTGTTGGTGAATGTGTTTGCCAGTGCATTCGTAAATATTATTGATATTAAATATATACTGGTGTTAACCAGGCTTGTATGGTAACAATGCTCAACATTTGCTCTGTTAAGGAACTGAAGAGTGGTAAGTGTCCCGTACTGTGCATGGGTTAATTACTCCCATTACTACTTAGGAAGTTGTTTCCAGTGCAGCCTTGGGCAACACATGAACTCAAGCTTGAACATACCTTACAGCGTCCCAACCTAGACTGCAGTACACGGCTTATGGCGCGCACTTTTGCCAGATCGCACCGCGTTACGAAGTTCGGCGAATGTACTATTTCATAATTTTGAGTGTTAAAATATTACATTTTTATTTTGCTAGTTCATATTACAATTTGTGTAACACCACTTTACAAAATATGCTATTAATGAAATTTTATATTACTTTAAAATAAGAAACAATTCACACACTCAACTGATATAAATTCACTAGATGAATAACAATAGGCACTTATAAAAATACAATTATTATCACATACATTTTAACCATTATAGTTACTGCTGATAATATGAACAATTTCTTCCATATAAATAGCGTCCGTCTCAAGACAAAAATTTGGTTGGGGTAATGTTTATTACGAAATCGTTCATTCAAAACCAATGTCGTGTGGAAACTGTGAAAATATGTCTGTTTTTTTTTTTCTGTCACTTGTATAGATTGCTAAGAATACATTTGAAATGGGAGAGGGGGATGTTATCAAACAAAATGTCCACTACTTTTGTAATAATTATCTTTTAAGCCTAAACGAGAGCAGATATCAAACAATATGTTTTCCTGTAGTGTTTAAATTTGGTTCACTATGTTTTATGTAGTTTTTTTTCAAGACTAAAGTATAAAGTTGAAGCTAATTATACTATTAACGAAATTTTCATTCAAATAACTACCGAAACTAGGTAAATTTTTTGTCATTAAAAAATTAGACGACGCAGTAAAACCTTGTAAACAAACTTGGTCGTAATTTTATTTTTAAATTTGACCTAGTTTACGATTTTAAAGAAATAGTCATTACGCAAGTACTGTAGTATAAATGAGCGATCATGGCCTTAAATTTGTTTATGGGAATTATAATTGCTTGCCTTTCCTGTATGATTTCAATAATGTACATGTTAGTTTGATGTACTGCTGCTGTTTCTTCCTACGAGTGTACAAGGTCCGTTTGTAACTTCCGTTTATTCTGAAGATTCCTTAATTGCATTAATAACATGTGAAAAAAAAAATATAATAAGATCAACACAATATTTCCCTTCCTTTTTCGTAGCCATCTATATTGTGTATTATATGTTTTGCCTTCCAGACAAATAAATGTTAACAAAAACAAAACACATAAAATTTTTGTTCCGCAATCAGACACTATAAATAACGAATCACTTGGCCGCGAGACACTGTAGTTTCACTTCTGGACCAGTTTAGGACAAGAGACGAAGAAAACTGCTGACTAAAGGAAGCCTGTATCTTATTTATTAACCATTCCAGACAAAACATCATAGTCAGTAAAGATAACGGAACGTTTACTTTTTCAGCCAACACTTCGAGAGACACTCAGTTGTAGGGCAAGCGCATGGCACAATACACCGTGATACATTTCACAGCTTTAAACAAGAGAACGGTTAAAGCTATTGTAGTGGTACTGCTTTGAAAATATATTTAGTTCATTAAGAACAACTGCCTCGCTTCCATCCCCCATCTAACTTCAAGAACAAAACATTTTCTCAGTGGCCAACTTTTTGATGTTTCAGTTAGAAAACGCACATAACGTTACAAAAAAATTATGTACAACTAACAAAACCAAGCCTTCAGATTTTTTTGTTGGCATCTAAATATATGATATTACACACCAAAAAATCTGCATATGACTTTGCTTTTGATTCAAAAGTTATGATGTGAAATATTTAAGTATACATGACAGCAGTACTAATTTCAAAATCTTTATATTTTAATTTTTTCAACCTCTTATAATAGTGTAAATGATGGAACAAATATATCATCACATGCGCGTTTCGATGCTGAACAATATGCAAAAATGTTAAGCTCAAAGTTGCAGTTTGAAAATGTTGTGATTTCTGGCAACAGCGCGCGCCGAAACATGGATAGTGCTAACGGCAGTTATCGTACGTTGAAAAGAGAGAGCGAATGCTCATATATAACTGCACTGCAATCTAAGCGTGAGCCGTTTTTTATAGGCAAGTATTTCAAATACGTTCGACGCATATCCTCGCTGGCTGACATTTCACCCGATCGTTGTGCCATTACTAACAGATGACATCAAAGCCGGATGTAATGTCAGGACGGGCTGTAATAACCTCGACAAGTGCACTTTGGCAAGCAGTTAAACCGACACTAAATGCAGCGTATCGCCTCGGTCCACAGATGCAGTTAACCACGATGGAACGACTTCAGCCGCTGAAACAATGAAGTAGGTTCATGCAAACACGTACTCGACCTTCACGCTTTTACGCTGTGACCTTGGTAATGTTTGGAAACTGATAACAAGCGACTGGCATGCCGGGACCGCCCATCGGCTCCGACTGCACACCCCACACCTAGTTCATATTCTGAAGTCTGAATGGCGGACAGGACATCGTCTCGTCCAATCCTCGCTATCTATTTCAACAGAAATAAAAACAGAACTCTATTCCGTAGTCCCGATTAAGGTGGCCGCCTGCCCAGGCCCGCGAGCGGTGTGCAGTGATTCAGCCAACATACGTTTATCCCAAAACTACTACACACAGGTGAGTGACGTGTACGTAGGAAAAACATTCAAATAACGTTACATGCTTACACTGTAAAAAAATACCTTCCAAAAATGTTTAGGAAGTAATTAACCTAAATATAGTATAAAAAAATTACCATACTTCCGCCTTGTAAATATGCAAACTTTTACAGTCGTTACCATACAAGTCTGGTAACTTCAGCATACATTTGACTGTTTTATAAACAAGTTTAGGAGTACTACCATGGATGTCTGGGAAACTATTCTACTATACCTACAATCTTAGCGCTCCTATACACACTATTTATACTAACTATTTTTGCGAGTGTACACCCTTCTGAGATCTTCCAATAATCTACACATAAGGACAGGAACATTTAGCGAATTCAATGACCCGCATGTTAGAATCCATTGTCCTATGCTTACTCAAGCCCCTTTTATATGTTTATCGTCTTCTGTTCCACTGAGCTGCAGCTAAAGAACAAATAGTCGGGGCTTGAGTATAATAGGACATTTGATTCTAACATGCAGGTCATTGAATCCGCGAATTATTCCTGTCCCTATCTATAAAGAATTTTCTAGCGCCGAAAATGGCGAAAATTGGTAATTTTGCGGTCCTTTTTAGGCATGATAATCTTGGTTCGGAATATTGAAAGAAGTACAGGCGGGTACAACACACCTTAATCTAAAATATTACGTCATAAAATGACAGGGTCAGCACCGCATGTCTTATTGAGGCAGTGTCGACGAGAAGAGTGCACGTCAGTTTACTGACTTGTGCATAGAGGCTAGGTTGATGTGTGATGCGAGTGGTGCGTCGTCCTTACGCTTCTGTACTACAAGGCTTCGAACGAGCAAAATACGTCCACCCACTGGTGGCTGCACTTGCCACAAAGCAGAGTTAAGAGATCTGCGTTGAACTAATTTAGCTTCGGAAAATCACGCCTAAATATTTCTGTCATCCAGATTGACGACATACGAAAATGACCTGGATGATCCACGTCCTGAGGAAATGCGTATGGTGGGACAAACAGCGACGTGGTATAACTCTCTACCAGAACCGTAAAAGCTGACAAAATGTTGAAAATACCCATTTTTGCTATGAATATTTGCATTAATGTTATATTTGATGACATTCAATTTCACTAAATACAAATTTCTTATGCGTAGTATTATGCTTTTTGTTCATTAAAATATATGCAAATCGTTATGTAAAGTGTTAATTTTTTTTTTTTAAATTAAGTCTCGTTTTTTCAACTTTTACTACACATAATGGGAGAACTATTAGGTCTACAATCGTCATTCTGTGCTTAAATTGAAGCTGCATAAAGTTACTACACATGCTGTCAATATGACTATTCTCGTAAAAATAGTTTTTTCCCATATTTGGCTCAAAACTCGACCCAAACTAAAATGCGCAACTTTTTGAAATACATTTCAATGTTTTAAAGTTTTCGTTCTTTCGACAACTACTGAACGTAGACAGCTGCAACAGGACTGAATTGTTGGTTATTTAATGATGTTTAAAATATTTATGTAGGCGTACGGCATTTTCCTTAGAACGAATACTTTAACAGTTATAACTAAAATACTGAAAAACGCGGATAATTTTGCAGTTTTTCAAACATTTCGCAGTTAGCACAGGTATTTCGAAGCTGTAAACTTGGATTCACAATACTGATACCGGTCCTAAAGACATATCTAACAATTAGAACTAAACGAATTTTCGAAATTTCGGTACTTAAAACGAACGGGCTAAAACAGAGTTTACAACAATATAAAACAAATAGTACGACTATTTTAACCTAATTACATTACCTTGATATTACAATTACGTTATATGTGTAATCAAGTGTTGGATATTTAAATGGTGCCTTCGCAATATCACGACGAAAGCCACAATATAAAACAATTCAGTACTTCCCACCACTTTCCAAATCAGGTTATTCACATTCTAAACGATTCCCAGTGGATATTTCGTGTAGCGTGCGTAAAAGTGACGCACTGTAAAGGCAAAATTGTCACATTGTCTTTGCCGCGTTGTTTCTGTTTTTACTTCGTCGTGCAGGGAAATAGCCTGAGGAAAAAAAAAAGGGGGGGGTCCATGGGGTCCAGAATCTTCCCTTTTTACCATATGCAAACTGCTTAAATAGCACCATTTTGCACCTTGAAAATCCATATTTTCCTGGGAGAGAGCCTCATGCAGGCCCTCCTGATTTATTGGGGGGATAGGTGTTACTTTATAACATTCCCAGGTTTGAGACCTCAACCCCCCCCCCCCACTCCTAAACAAAATCCTGGCTACGGTCCTGTGTCATTGTCGTAGGCCCAACTCACTACTATACGCGTTGCTGTTTCCATAAACGAAGTAGAAATACGCTCTAACTGGACATCGTTTGTAACGTTGCCGGTATATATTGTACGTAGTGCAAACACGCAAATTAATTATGCTTAACTTTAAAAAAAACAAAGCATTAAGCACTTGTACAAACGTTACTTTACACTTCCAAAAATACACAGGAGTTAAAAAAACAGATATGACGCACTATTTATAGATTTTCTTGTTAATTCAAATGAATTCTATGCGTACTAAACAATCATTTCATTTCATTATACTATGTAATAGTTAAAAATTCAATAATGCAGAGAGGCAAGACATTATCGTCATTATAAAGTTTTTTTTTTTTCATTTGATTGTGTTCACAATGCACTCTCCCGTTTCCTCCGCCCCTTTACTCCGGCGCTGATGCATGCTCACCTCTGTCACCCCTCAACAGCGCTAAAGACAACAATTTATCACTCACAATGCACTCGGGTATAGGAGGTTCCAGATAAAGTCAGCACTCAAAAGTCCTGCCAAAGTTCATTCAGCAAATTCGTATCTTTCCGCGCGTAACGGCTGACGACGGGAAGTGTCTCTCTTGATACATGTCACTTGATGTTTACGCGTGTAGGATGAATTGTGCAGTCAGTAGGTACTTGTATAAGTTCATAAAAAAAGTTTATTAATTATATCATATACAATTACGTTAACTTTGATTGATTTTGTGTCAGTATTCTTCTATTTAAATAAGAAAATACGTTGCACTTTTTTTTTTTTTTTTTTTTTTCGTAATTTCGCTACCAACTATATAAGAAGTAAGGCAACTACATAGCTAATGTTGAATTATATGCAGTAACGGTTTGTGATATTTTTCGAAGTCTAAATTTTTTAGTGTTCACTTTATCCCCAAACGAACTATAATCAAGTGCTTTATCTCAGCCACTGAACTATTAAATGGGGTAGGAAGGCTTACCCACGTGATCTTTCACCCCTACTGCAGGTAAACAGTAATACAGATACTTTGTATTTAACACCCTAACTAAATATGGTTATCGCTTAACGTTCTATACGAAAAGAACAGCAGTAGGGAAGCATTGCACAGCAGCTAAGGTGATACCAAATACACTATAAACCAATGCCTGACAGCTTGCGCAATTCTCCGAGAACACTGATTGTGTTTCCACATCAATCCAAATAATAACAACAGGAATACATTTCATTCATATCAGGTTTGTGCTGCTAAAATAACAGGACGGAGAAAAAAAGTTTGTTTGCTTGGCGAAAAATGAGTTTTCATTGCCACGGCCGAAAGTAAATGACTAAAACAAAAATATCAGTTCGCCAAACACATAAACAAGAGAAAAATTATATTAATAGAAAAGTAATAACATTAATTTATTCAACAGTCCATCGCCCCTTTTGATGCTCTAGGTATTTTATACACTATTATTTCTTATTATTCTCCGTTCACTCTTAGTTGAGTTTTAGGATAAACAAAGCAAATTATAAACGAACATGTTCATCGGCTGCCGACCGCCGTGCACTGTGATCTTGCATAAGAAATATATCTTTGTTATCTGTCGTGTACATATAAATTTACCACTCCATCACTTAATGAGAGAGTTTTATTAACAAATATCTAAAATATACAGACGTTACAAACACAATCTACGACGCTATATGTTTATTACTTTAATTATGGTTAGCGGACGACACGTCGGTACTGTTGATTCACGAGTAATTTAACGACTGACGCACTGCTAAACGTACGAGTTTCTTGGTACACTTGCCAGTATTTAGAGCCGTACGATACTCTGAAGATACCAGAAGTTTAGTTCAGTAATAATTACCACAGTAAAAATATGTCAGAAATATCACAATCAGACATAATGTTTTATTTTTCAAAGTATTTTTGAACGTTAACGCGTCAATGTTGTGGTTACTGCGAATGTTTTCTTTCGTTCGTCCATTTTCCGTTCCAGTTCGTCCGATCCACGGCCGCGTGGTCCGAACCAAAGTTCCTTGTTCTATTTTGTTCCGTCCTCGCGTCGGTTTATATTTACGTCGCTTGCAGATTAGGTTATGTGATGCTGGACGTGAACAGTGAAAATGTCTTGAATGGTCTTCGAAACGTGGACATATGTCTTCATTACTGAACAAACTGTGGTGATGTTTATAAGGCAAGAATAAAAATCTCGCATAACAATCTTTTATGTATAAAAAAACAATGTGTGTCGTGAATTATCGACAGATTGTTTGGTGATTTATAAAATGTAATTTTTCCAAAACGAAGTACAAAATAATCCAGGAGGACTTTACAGTAAGTTTAATCACTCATCTTGTTGACATTTTTTTTTCTGCATGTAGTACCAAATTTTCGTTACGTTAATACCGGAATATTTGAATGCAATCGTTAGTCATGACTTGACAATTACTATTAAATTTTGAAATATACAGTAATTACACATTATATCAATATTTTTATCAAGTTTTTGTGTAATTTTTGTTTCTTTATGTCGATAACACGTACGAAATTTTCACGCAATATTGTTTTAATGTATACGGCGTTGTTGTTTCCTATAATGCCGACTGTACACACTTTTATCTGTAGGAAATAGTACGTCGGCGCGACGCACAAATTGAGCCAATTAGAAGCTAGCGAAGTGCAATGATATTACTTTATTTGTTTACTTCAGAACTCAACTTAGAGTGAACGGAGAATAGCAGGGCATACCCGGTATTGATTGGCCTCTATAGTATTTGGCTCAGCGGCACATTACACTTCCATCGAATTTCTGTGCCCCATCGAAACTCTAACGCAGTCTTACTAGGGCGCCACCTTAAAAATTTATTTGGTTAATTAGTAAATAGCATTTGGGAAGGGCACAGAAAGTAGGGCATTATGCCCCAACAACAAACTGACTGGGAATCAATATACGTTTGCCACTCCCTGAAGGATGATATTAAATGCGGCCCTTGTTATGAGTGCCACGAGCCTCGCCTGGAGGACGGGCTAGCGACGACGGCCGTGCAATCAGGTTAGTAAATGCACAAGACAAGGGCCTCAGTGATTCTCCCCACCTGCACTAAAGTGTGGCAATATAGTGCAAAGTATCGGGGGAATCAGGGGTATGTCGTCTTCAAGCCTTCCATCCGTCGCCACCTCGTCAGGATGGTCCTGGGTCAAGACCCACGACGTGCCGCCGTCCGTCGATAGCCGAGCTCATTCATCATCAACCTCCAGTACATCAATTGACGGTGAGGTATAAGGTGTCCGAAGGGTCACCCACCATATAGTAGAACATAAACTTAACTATCTAAACAGCCACTCCCCTCCTATATAAATTATGTAGTATAACTTTGCAGTATTCTGTAACCTAAACTATGTAGAGTCATGCCACCGTAATTAGATTAACATATTTTATTTAACCGAAACCCTCGCCCTTAACTTAACAGCTTAACTAGTTCAATATAAAGTGCCTACCTCTGGCTACAGCCGCCCAGCACATTACTTTAAATTCATGCGTAAAACTATTCAAATAATTGTTTCACAACACCTTGCAATGAAGAAATGCGGTGGGAACGAGAGCATCCCGAGAAAAACCCGCCGGCCAACGTTTCCCACATGAGAAAAATTCGGGAACCTACCCCGGATTCTCTTGGCGGGAGGCTAGTGCTCTAGCCACTTTGCCAACTACGGTCCCGATTTGATACAGTTTCCTTAAACACAACCGCGATTGTTTATTCACTTAGGATTGGTCGATGTAAAAGTCTTCGAGGGAAGCCGGGAGCAGCAGGTGTAGCGTACCGGAATGTGGGCCAGGCGGTGCGACAAGCGAGCACAAGTGTTGCGGGACTGGCAGTGTGCCAAGCCTAGTGTCCGTCAACGAGCCTCATGACATTCCTGACCTGCGCGCTCTACTGCAAGTCTCATCTCGGCCGAGCTCCGTGCTCTACTCCCGGCACATCCTCCGTCCTACAGGACTCTCAAAACACTTTATTTGTCCCAATTTATAAATGTTCGTTGCTATGTACAAAAAAATATGTTTCAATATCAGCCACTGAAAAGTAACTTTTCCATAAAGAGTGGAGAGATTTTGGTCAGAACTTACCATCTGGGTCTTTAACACTGATGAGGGGTGACATGACGCGAGTATGTAGCAGCGCCGGAATGGATGAGGGGTGACATGACGTGAGTATGTAGCAGCGCCGGAATGAAGGGGCGGAGGAAACGGGAAGTAGCCAAACAGTAAAATCGTCCAAAATGATTCCCACACGTAAAAATCAGATGACCGATCCCGATGGAAATCAAACCCGGGTCGCTTTGGGGAAGCCAGTGTTTTAGGCATTGCGCCAACAATGGCCCGAATTTTCCGTAGCTAAAATTTTTTTTAAGGTTACGGTAATGACAACAAAAACTGCGTTACTATTAAGATAGTTCAATTAAAACATATATATGTGGTGAAGTTAGTTACGGCATTTGCAATACTAGCTTTATGTTGAAAAATTAATTAAGTTTGCTACAAAGAAACACATATTATTTTCAAAGAACACGCTGTAAATAATAATGTAATAATAAAAAACTTATGTTTTTAAATTATTTCTGCACCATAAAAAAATATTTCTACACCACAACCTAAATATCCCCAAATAAAAGACATTGTATATTGCAGAAAATAAAACAGTTTTACTGTGCAGCACTAACATAGCCACTCCCAACATGCAACTGTGTGCTTCATCTACAGCGATAAACATTATTCCAAGAACGAGCGCATTTATATGCCAGTTACGTTAGAAGACTTCAATGTAGTATTTTATAAACCGCCATTTAGCCTCCATCCAGCATTTTCTGGGATGCTGTAATCGTTTCGTCATCACACGTACTTTCACTTTACTCGTGGGTTAACAAATTAAATGTAATGGATTTGCTTTTGCAATAATACTAGCGAGCCGTCGAGAAGTACACTCGTTCGGGGAATAGACTACAACACTTCTTCGACTCGTAGTTACGTTCAATTTTTAACAACGAAAAACTTTCGGCGGTTAATCACAGACTGCAATACAAACCTTAGGCATAAAAATATAAACTTAAAATTACACTTGGGTAGCGGGGAAGGGGAAGGGGGGACCAAAGGCAATAGCTAAGTACAGATATACGAACTACACAAGCAAATGTAGAATCTTGATAACAAAACCTGTTTAAGTATTCTAAATGATATATTTGTGTTTCATTAGATATTTACATGTTCTACACGAATAAGTAAGTAGATAAAATTTCTTCTAAAACTGAAAGTTTTATTAACCGTGGCGATTGAGTATTAGTACAGTAATTCAAATTCTGTGTATCCCACCACCCCTACAGTCAACAAATCATATAAGTTGGTTCAAGTCGTAGAAAACCCTGCAAAATATCTGGACACATCTTCCGACAAGGCGAAACAAACACATATCGGTCATTCGTGCAAAAAAAAAAAAAATCCACCAGCACCTGAAGGAAGACTCGCATTACAGGACAAGTAGTTCTGCATAGGTATGAGGAGTTGCTACGCCACATATTAATCTTTATTGTCGTTTTCTAGTCCTAACAAAATCGTCCTTCAGTTCAGCAAACTAATATTTATAACCAACCTGAAGCAAACAGAACAGCCACAGAGGCCGGAAGAAAAGTGGAAATTCGGGATAAAGTGAGCACTTTTGAAATAGTTGTTACTTCTTACTTTCAAATTATTTAAAGTTTCCTGCCACTTTTTAATGAAACAAATCACTGTTAATTACAGCCAAAGTGCATATAGTATGTACCGTACTCAAAAGTTTACTTATAAGATCACAAAAAATCCAGTTTTTAATTATTTTTCTAGACATGATGGTCTTCAAAAGTGTTCTATTTATCGCGAACGACCCATAGCCTTCCTTTAACCACATACTGGAGCAGCGGCACACTCGGCCATGACGCACGTACGCGCTCCAGTCGTATCTGGAACGTGCACAAGCCACAGTCCTAGTGGTAAATTAATTTATGCCATTCTTCAGACAAGACTCTGGTCAGATACGCCAATTTCCACCACAAATCTAGTAGTTGGTGTGGCTGCCCGAGTACGTGCCAACACAAAGAACATACTCTTAGCTTGTAAGGCAGACAGAATAGTTGAGCAATGCTGCCAGCGATTCCAATGTCAAATGCACACCGGGTAGCTTACGGACTTTCGCGAGAATATCGTACGACGCTGTCATCTCAAATTATTTATTTCAAACTTACGCTGCAAAGAACGTAGGGGAAACATTTTCTATTTGGAGAAACTTTTTTTTTCCCACGCCCGAAGTACAGCGATGAAAACAAAACCTTCAAAACGTCAAACACAACAGTAGAAAATGCACACTAAAAGAAAATTCAATTGCGTAATTTAAAAAAGGCCACAAAAATGCAGTTACACCTCAAGCCATTAGGTTATGATTCACAATGTTGCTATGTCACATACTAGTCTCCGGTGTTTATCATACTCCAAGCAGTGCACTTGAGCTGACGTGCAAGTTATTTCACCATGCAGTGTGTAGTTACAGTAGTTAATGTAGTCAATTACACTAATTTGTTAAAGACTGTACAGCCATCCTAGTATCGCAATTTTTTTCATCTTGAAAATAGCAAGTCCAACAAAAATCGATACTTTGAAAACTCCGTTTGTAATACGCATAACTCGATCAATGTTCAAGTTCAATTCCTGTCTGAAGTGTGTGCATATAAAGGATGTTCGGGAATTAATGGTGGTAAATCACATGGGTGGTAGAAAACGTGGAGGAAAAAAAAAAACCTTTATTTGTTTGAGAACATTTGTCCGGAAATAGCACCCTGCAAAGTTGCAAGGCCAAACACAAGTGCGCAAATTTGAATAGCGCGCGCTCCGAGGCAGTTCAGTAGCTGAACTGGTGAACGATAGCAGCCAAATTAAGAACAAAATAACAGGACAAAATCCGGGTGCCAGGTTTTTCGGCGTATGTGCAGATTAAGTGTGTCAAACAAGGCACATCTTTACAACAAATGTTCGAAATTTCGCCATCCTACCTCAACACAGGCGTTGCAGCGCCGAAGCATGTTGTCTCGCACTTCTTGAAACACTTGTGGTACCTCACGCAACTCTTCGCAAGCCGCCGTAATACGTTGTTAAGTACAACTCGGTCTATGTCCGGTGAACGAGGAGGCCAGGCGACCGGATCACCACGTCAACCCACCTTCCAGGAAAGATGTTCAGTTATTGTCGCACAGCACGTGTGTAGTGGGCTTGGACACCGCCATGCAGAAACCAGAAGTTGAATCTGACGGCTAGTGGTACTAATTAACGTTGAGTCGCTGGGGCAGGACATGAGGTCCAATGAAACTGTTGTGAATAATCGCTTACCACACATTTACTTGAAACCGACGCTGGTGTGCTGCTATGTGTGTTGCGTACGGATTCTCGTCACCCCACGCGTGGCTGTTAAACATACCGTCACGTGTAAACGCCGCCTCGTCGCACGACAACACTGTTTCACTCAAGAGAGGGTTTTCAACGCAACTCATTCTGGGAAGTCTGCTGGCTCCAACGCCTGACTGGACGACGATGGTAAGGATGCACAGCTGCCCGTGGAAAACCTGCCACACGCTCCAGGATATGTTCCTCGAAACGTGGCGTTCTCACAGTTCGCCTGGCACCGACGTCAACCATTCGACTCCGAGTCTCACGCAACCTCTGATCAATACGTATGAACGTCCTTCTGTCTGGTAGACGTCTGTTAGGATAGCGCTCTTAGTAAATGCGGACTGCTTCTGCTGCATTTCCTCTTGCCTCTCCATACACCAAGTGCACGTCAGTCATGTCAGCGAATGTCCATTGTGTCATGCTGTTAATGTTCGCAAAATCCGTTATCGCAATACCGCGCGCATTCATCTGTCAACCGTGAACTCTGCACTAATCATACATCAACGAACTACAAGCAAACATCAACTGTGATGTACAGCGGCGTTGTTTGTTTCTTTAGGCACACGTGTGTGGCCCTCCATCCTCCCTTCATCAACACCTGATACCTTGATTGCAGTGCAATGACGCACCCTCTCAGCCACTGGACTGGCGCCTCGGAGCGCGCGCTATTCAAATTTGCGCACTTGTGTTTGTCCCTGCACCTTTGCATGGTGCTTTTTCCGGACTAATGTTCTCCAACAAATAATGTTTTCTTTTTTGTTCATGTTGTCTACCTGCCATGGGATTTACGACAATTTATTCCCGAATAATCTGTATATGCATATACGTTACCTCCGCAGGTGAGGTTAGAGGGTTTTACGATTATTTATCGACGAGTTCGTGAGAGTCGATAAGGATGAAATGAGGTAAAGAGATAACATAACATCCATCCCGAGCAGGGTCCCAACCCAGGACCTCTCGCACCTTAGACCGGCGCCTACCGACTACGCTACGGAGACCGGCACCTCTGCAGGTAAATATAAAGGAATTCACAGGAAAATTCGCAGTCCCCCAAACGGCGACTGATGAGACATTGAAAAACAATACATACGAGGATCGTAGCCGTCTCTAGTAGAACTCGGTGTGGCAACCATGCCAAAAAGGCTCATTTTAATAGCGCTCCGATCTTTCCAAAGGCAGTGGCTTCCCAGGATTCGTTTTGCGCCGGTGTACGTCGACGTTCTTTCAGTTTACAAAATGGCCACCGTAGACGGCAGCACAAGGCTACGCCTCCACACAGGGGTTGGCACCTTATGTATTATAATTTATATTTCAGCCCGTTTTCTTTGAAACACGTTTTCTGCTAGCCAGGATGGCCGGCATTATTGGGAGCAGACAAGGCACTTAAGGAAACCTTATACGATCTACTCGATAGATATTACTCGAAAACCGGTCGTAAACCTTGTGAGAGTACAGTCTAGCGCTGTCCGGAATCCAAATATTCAACTCTATCTCTTCGCCGGATCTATTCAGGTCTACCGTGCTTGGAAGCACCAACAGAATAAAAAAATGAAAGCGCACGTAAAAAGTAAACAAACAGGTTCCCACCCGTATACACATAACATTGATTGAAGAGATGTTGGTTAGCATGTAGGTATTTAGCGCTGGTGAGGGGTGACATGATGCGAGTATGGAGCAGCGCCGGAATGATGGCGCGGGGTAAACAGGAGATCCCTGACAAAACCTGCCTATTAGCGGTCTTGTCTGGCATGATTCCCTCATGCGAAAATCCGGGAATCGAACCCGTATCACTATGATGGGGTGCTCTAGCCACTGCACCAACCACTCCCCCGGTATACACATTAGTAAATATGCTGTAAGCGTTTGAGTGAATGTTGGAACAAACGATACGAATTCGAAATGAAGTATTTTTTGTTGGACGAGAAGTCTGGAGGAGTTCATCTCGTAAAAATGTTGTAAGAACGTAATACAGGTCTGGAATAAAATATATAATAATTAATTACTAAGCCTTCTAAACAGACGAATTCTTAACATTTCTAATTTACTTGCACATAGTAAACTCTCGATTAATGCAAAAAGCTGCGGTTGTGTGTCAGATAGCAATATAAAGCAAATAGAAAAAAGTTATGTAAATTTTTGGGGATTTATCTAGCATTTTTATACAGTATTCATTCATAGTACGCAAATGTAATGCTATATACGTATATTGTACAAGTACAAAAGAATATTCTGCACTGTTCTAGCCTGGTCTAATAGCACAGGACTGCCAGATCGGCGACTGAAATATACAGCTTCTGCTGATTTTGGTGTTTTTTTTTAAGGCCGCCAACATACTACTCCTCGAATTTATGTACGCTTCTAAAAAAACAGTGAAACATCCAACGACTGAGTAGTTACGGTCATGTGAACAAAACTATTCAGTAATATTATGCCTACCATGTTTCCGTAAACGCCTCTTGATTGTATTTGTTCTGTTTAGCAGGCACACTTGCCCTCTTAAGACCATGCTCCCTTGTTTATACCTTTTTTCGCGATATTATTTTTTTAAAGCCTAAACTAGAGCAGATATAAAAAATCGGTTTGGCAGTTATGTTACAAATGGACTTCTCCACGCTGGCAGATTTTTTTTCAAGACAATAAGTAGCCTACTATATGTTTAGCTAATTATGGAATTAACAAAATTCTGGTTAATTGAATTTTGGTTGAAATCGTTTAATTTCTTGTCTTGAAAAAAAAAATTGGCTATCATGGTAGGAACTATTTAAAATCAAAACTGCCATACAAAATTTTTATACCTGCTCGCGTCTAAGATTAAGAAAATAATTATTGTAAAAACACTAGAAACCGGAGATAATGGCCTTAGTACTAACTCTTAAGAAGCCATCGTCGTGCGCGGTTCGCTTTTTTGGTTCCAGCATCGGAAAGTCGACATAACGCTGTGTGTTCTGCAGTTTTCTCGCATGTGTTTGCACTTTTTTTCTTATTTTGTGTAGATTATTGTGGAATTGATATTGAACACCGGATTAGCATAAAACGTAGATAATTCCTACAGAAAAAAAAGCTCTTTAACACCCCGATGGCGGCTGAGAAGGTATATGTAATTAGTGTTTCCGTGAACTAACTTTCAACACTTTAAAAAATGCACTTTTCGGCGCCATCATTTAGAAAACTCTTTACCGGTTTAACTATTTTAACTTTTTTTCCTTTGTTAGTAAACACAATACACTTAAAATTAGTTCGGGTCTTCGACTATTTGCAAATGTTGAGTCATAGCTTTAAGGCAACCGCCTACCTCACGCTTCAAATGCGTTGCAGTGTGTTTGTAAACAGGTTTTTCTACGAAATAATTCCACGTGTGCCCATTGTTCCAAAGTAAAAGAAAACCCACTTCAGAGAAGGTCGGAACCTCATTGTTAAGACACTATGCTCATTATAAACACTGTTTCTTAGCCCTCCAATATGGCTAAAAACGGTATTTTCAGACTGCCATACTTCAAAACGTACTAATCGGATGTATGTGAAACTCAGATTGCGATGTGCACTGAACTTTGTTATACTTTCCACCAATAAAATTATATGGTCACCGCTTGATGTCCCATAGTAAAAACTGTTCGGCGGGAACCTTGGCTGCTATTGATGAGCTTGGCTCGTTGAGGCGAAGTTGTGTTTGATGCGCGTTTCAAGGTCGCCTTATGTCTCCGTCTAGCGGAACGCGCAGGTAAGCGGCACAACGCTTCCCAGTTGAGAGTGAGAGCTTTTCAGAACCCTATTATACACTACATGTCCCTTATTTGTAAAGCAGAAAAACCATTACGCATAGCCTATACGAATACAAATATTTTTATGCTCCGTGCTTAAGTCAGAGTTATTATTTACAAGACAATTTGTACATTATTAACGCGAATAAGAGCTGTTTCGATTGTGCGAATTTGTATGCAATTTTCCATCGAAGTCAGTTTAATCTTGTATAGGGCCTATCTGAAACGATAGGTTTCCGTATTCGGTATGAATTTGTATGCTTACATGCAATTCGCAAGGTTTAGTGTACATAGCACGAATTGATTACGCTTATCTACTGAAGTTTACTCAAAACTTGTGTGTCTGCAAATATATCTTTCGTGATGTGAACTCAACATAATGCTTCTTTTGACAGTTACTTTGTGGCATGTGACGTCAGGCAATGAAAGCAATATATTTTCTTAAGTTCTGTTTCTACTGCTTTCTTTCCATGGTGTCTTGAGCCTCCACATGCAAGGATGTATGTAGTTATGGTGCAGATTTTTTCTGCGCTAACATACAGGCGAATCAGGGAAACCATTGTCGTTGAAGAGCTAGCTCGAAGAAGTGTTATTACAACAACCTTTCTTGGCAGAGTTGCTAAAATCGTAAGCCAGTGTACACTAGGTCCCATAACCAACGCAGGACGATTAATAGAATCCGACCTTCCGTACAAGTTGCGTCACCTCGCCCCGAAAAATTAAGACATGTTCTATGACTCATAACTGCGTTCGAAATTCAGGTTGTATGATAAAATCTCGCACGGGATTTGGTAGCAGATAGTCACTTTGAATGATTTTAGTGACGCCTGAATATCTCTGCCTCGCGTAGACGAAGGTGAAGTAGTAATGATGAATCCTCAAATATGTCAAAACAACCAACTCGGAGGCACAGACGTCCGAACAGCAACAGACGGGATACGGTAGGAATCGTAAGTGGGCTTTACGTCTCGTCGACAGCGTTATCATTAGAGACGGTGACAGGAGCTGGGAGAGGAATCGGCCATGGCCTTTTTAAGAAACCATCCCAGCATTCACTTTGGATGATTTCGGGAAAACATAAACCGAAATAAGGAAGGTTGGAGCCCGGTAAACTCCCGAATGTGAATTTAATGAATTACCGTTGCGACACCTCGCTCGGTAGCAAACGGGGAAACTCCCGAGAAATCCCTCCGTCGCCGTCAGCAGGCCATAGAGCGAGACGGAGAGCGCGAAATAGCCGTGAAGCCTGGGGCGACGGCGTCTATTCCCGGGGCTGCGAGGTCACCGCGGGGTCAACTGCGGCACGCGGCCGGTCACTTGACCACCAAACAAGCCTTACGACACAGATCAATGCATCAGCTCTCCATTGAGGAGGCCGGGAGAATCTCGGCCGCAGACTGAAATAGCTGCAAGCTGCTATATTCAAAACAACGCGTCTAGGTGGCTGTCAACACCACGACCTTGCCGCAGGTTCCAGGCTCGCTTCCGCATCCGGTCAAACATTTCGCTTCCGACCACACAACAGTTTATGTGGACGAAACATTTATCACTTGATTAGGGTAAGTGTGGAGCTGTACGTCTCGTCGTCATAGCTAGAGACGGCAACATACAAATCCACACAATGCCAGGAACGAAAAGACGAATCGGCTATAGACTTTGTATAGGAACCAACCAAGTACTCGCCTAGAGCTATTTCCGCAACCCATGAAAAACCAAAATCAGGATGGCCAGAGCCGGGAATCAAACCCGGACACTCCCCCGAATGCGAGTCCAGTGTGTTACGGTTGCGTCATTTCACTCTGTATTCATCATTTGGAACTGACTCATTGATAATACCTCGTGTAACTTTGAAAAACTGATTTGGTATTTTCAAAAGTTCTGGGATGTCGATCGAACGGCTCTTATATAAAAGGAACAAAGCAACATTTCCTTTAAATTGAGAAAACAGCTTGCAAAGTTGAGTTGATTGTGAGGCGGTTGCTTCAGTGCATTGAAGAAGGTAGCACAGGACACACGGAGCTTGGTTCTATTTATATAAGCAAATTTTAAAGGTTTATGTAGGTACTTCGTGAACAAAACTCAAACAACCAAAAAATATCGCTTGGTTCCTTTTATATAAAAGCCGCCCATTTGGTGCCCGCATAACAGTCAAAAGTATTTTCATATAAAATAATGTGAAATTAAATTAGGCCGACAGCACGGCTTCCAATCCCTCGCCACAGAAGGTTTTCCTAAACCTGGAATCACGCGATGCAAAATGAGTGCTCAAGATACTGACGTTGCGCGATAAAGTCTTGCGAAAGGCACATCTTGCGCGAAATGAGATTACAGAGCATATCTTATTTTGAATTGAGTTTTGCACTAAACTAATGATTCTAGATTCTATAGGTCGTTTCTAGGCTGTCCATCTAAGAAGCATAAATAGAATCAAAATATGTAGTGTGCGAAAAGGATTTCAATAAATCGATATCGAGGTCTTTAGCGCTGGTAAGGGGTGACATGAGGTGAGTACGAAGCAGCGTCGGAATGAGAGAGCGGGGGAAACGGGAGATCCTCGAGAAAACCCGCCGACCAGCGGCACCGTTTGGCACGATTCCCGCATGCGTTGAGAAGTTAAATAAGATGTCAAAGATATTTGATATCTACCACGGCTATCAATTGATTCTGGAAGCAATAAATAATATTGTGTTGTAGATGTATGTGAACTCGTTTTGAACTAAAATTGTCTGGTACTCTTGAACTAAATTTTATGAACAAGATTTTGCACGAAAATCTATTTTGCGTCGTGCGAAGTCTGCTTTAGAATGGAACAATGTCGCGAATCATTTACCGTCTTAGCAAGAACAGGACATCCGCTAGAAGCAAAATACTAAGGTCCGTGCGCCCTATGATAGAATTAGCGAACGCAAATTCCGGCAGCATACATGCAAACTGACCGCCTTCTTGTTTAATCCGCGGATAATTTGCGCCTGCCGGAGGCCGGCCGTAGGCGAGATTTCTGAGAATTGTGCATCATTTGTAATCTGCTACCCTTTTATTCGCGACTGAAATAGGCTGGCTTTGCTACCAAAACATAGTATATACGGTATGTTGTAATTTTCAGTAACTTAGCCATGTAGCCATTGAAACTGCTTGTATTGAGGATACCCAACATTATAAATCATCATTTATTCTCATTTAGACTATGACTAGTAGTAAATCTATTTTTTTTTTCAGGTTGTCATGCATTTTAACACATAGAACTACTTTGCATTATTTGTTCTAGGCAATATTATAATTACAATATTAACAAGTTTTAAGGCAGGAAAATTTCATATGTGTAAAATGTCACATTACTTAGGTACTTCAGTGATGTAGACTTCACTCGCTTATAAAGTAACGTAATACATCTCAAACTGTCCTAATTACTATTTAAAACCTTGTATTGGCGGACGTATAGCTAGAAGAAGCAACATACTACTGAAGCAGACATGAATACATTACTACTATTCGCCATAACAAACCAAAGCTACTAACTTTTAACAAAAAAATTACTTTCCTGCGAAATTTGTTATCAGCGTTGGAAAAAAAAAACATTCCAGAACAGCGCGATTTGACGGTGAGAAGACGAAACGTTCCAACACTGTCATTCTCAGGTTTTCATTAATTGCAAAGTTCCTAAATTATTGTCCTTGAACTGCAGTTTTCAGAATACTCACTCAAACGTGAGAGTTAATTGTTAGCATAACATTCTGGGCACACGTGTACGATAGGCATATTTCCAGGGTTTGCATATTTAAATTAATCCTGGACGCGTGAACAACAGTACACTGACCCAGCGCAACAAAACTCAAATCGACGGTGTTATGCAACAACCGACAATGCGCCAGTAGTTACTTTTGAGTACATATCCCAAGGTTCTCAGCTTTGAAACAATCTTACAACTACTTCAGTCCTATAAAGCCAACACTTGTGACATGATATAGAACTAAAATAATTTTTATAAGAATGTTTGAAAAATGAAAACCTTTCAAAATATGCTAATCCAGATGTAACACCGTCTAAATGAGATCACAGTACTTAGCTATATGCTCTACAAACCGGATATTTATTGGACCAGTTTATTGACTTTGTAAGTGGACTCATGAGCCGCCTTCCACGCGCTTCATTTGCGTTGCAATAAGTTAGTAAATACTGTTGCGTGTTGGCCGGGTAGCAGGCACATTACATCATGCTGGGTGGTCAGCCCTGTGAGTCAACAAGAGAGGTCATGGGTTTTCTCATCTATGTCGCAACTCCTGAGAGACGTCATTGTGATTCCCCGATGACGCCAGTGCGAATACGTGACTATCAACAGTCACGAGTGAGGTGGTGTCTATTTTTAGACCTCTGAT
>PNEQ01026782.1:0-32288 GCA_003012365.1 Medauroidea extradentata
ACCTACGTGCGTCAATAACCTACGTCATGGAGAGAATTCCATGAAGCAAGCGATCAACCACAACGTCGGCGCCAGAAATCCTACAGCCTGGAGAAGCTTGCAACACCTGAAGTTACTCACTTCACCAGGGAAAATTTAATAATATGCTAAAATTGCCAAAACTCAAAAATTAGTCAAAATACAAAAAAAGTTATATCAACAAAAATAATTAAAATGTTACTGTGGTCAATTTGAAACCAAACAAGCCAGGAAAATAATCAAATGACTCTACTTTAAAATTCCTCGACTATATTTATGTTGAATTTTGAAAAGATTAATTTAAATTAACATGTCCCCAATTACTAGGTTATTGAATTCTGTTGTATCATACCGGACACCTGACAAACTCACCCTGAAAATGGCATATAGCCTGTTAAGAAAGATTTACATTACATAAATTTAAATAAAAAAAATAAAAACACCTTTTAAAGATTTAACCAAGATGGGGAAGTGGCTGAACACTTCACATTACATGCATGAAAGTATGAAATATTTTGTAATGCCGTACAGCATAAAGACATCCATGCTAAACCCCAGGCATATGTATATACTGTTTACGTTTATCATTCGTTGCCCGCCAAAATGTAATAGAACAGGAGGAAATTGCAAACGACGAGTCAGGTGATAACGTATTTTGTTCTTATTTGCCGAGATAAATAACCAGTTAATAAACACGTAATGAAAACTGCACCCTTTTCTATTACAAAACATCCATTCACAAGCTAGTAGCGCTGCATGTAAGCAGCGATATTTCCAGCAGACGAGACTGTACAGCTGCAAGTGAGAATGCTCGTACGCGATATTGTAGGAAATATCATTTCGTGTGCGGTGGGCTTTAGAGTACTCAGAGATTCTTATTCAGTAGCAATGGACATGTTGGATAAAATTGCCAGTTCCAAGGATGAAGCAGCAAGCAGGGCAAGAGGTCTTTATGACCAGCTAAATCAGGCAGAGAAATATTTTGGCATCGTATTGTGCCTCATGGTACTTGAATCCTGTGAATGCCTCAGCATAGCTCTGCAAAGCGGCCATCAATTACTTTTACAGGTGCAAGAGAAGCAGCAGAAATTACTAGAAAACATCTGCAGAACTTGAGAGATTCTAGTCAGTTTGAGAACTCTGGTTAGCAATGGAAGAAAAGCAAGAGCAGTTCAACTCATTGCCTCCTCAGCTACCGTGAAGAAAGAAGATACAATCTGTTACTGCATCTAAGAGCCACCAATTTCAAATGGTTAAGAGTACTATTGAGCTACTTATTTTGAAATAATTGCCACAATTATTGGTGAAATGGAAATGAGATTTGATCAGCCAGGGATGAAAAATCTATCAACACCTTGCGAGTTCAGCTCTTTGTGATCCCGAAGACTGGGTACCTGATGTATCTGATATACTGAACAAGTATGGAATTGATGTGGAATCATTCTATTTCGAAGTTCGAATGCTATCTGTCATCATACCTGAGAGGCATTATTTGACATTTTCAAACTTCATTCAGCGCTCTTCACAAGGAGACAAAGGAACTTTTTCCTGAAGTTATGAAGGTGCTTTACTCGCTGCTAGCAATCCCAGTGTCCTCTGTAACTGTAGAGCGGAGTTTTTCTATGCTGAAAAGATTTATAATTCTACCATGAACCAGGAAAGTATGAACCACTTCGAAATTCATCACACCTATCAAGATTGTGTTGACTCTCTTGACATTAACCAAGTGTGTCAAGAGTTTGTAAATAACAATGACTATCGTGTGCAAGTGTTTGGCAAGTAGTTTTATTTTATTTTTAAGGAAATGTCTGTGTAAAGTAGGTCTGCTGGTAAAATATTGTTGTAACTTATATATTTTTGCTTCTAAATAAAAATTTGTAAAGCAAATAGGAGAGCAGCTGGGGGGGGGGGGAGGCAAATTACCTGCACCTCCCAAAATTGGAGAGCTTGTTTTGCCACCGTTCCCCATTTTGCTCTAGAACCTACCAAACATCAAACGATCACTGGGTGTAGCTGGTGGTGGCCTGACAAAGCTGAAGGTTATAGCCTGTGCAAGTGTGTGTGGCCAAGTGCCTAGATTTACTGAACTTAGTTACAATAAGAGGGCGAGTGAATTCACATTCGTAATCTTTATAGTTGCAGTTAATATTCTTAAAATGCCAAATGTTAAATCTTGGTTACAATGTTACAGACGTGCACGTTCTAACATTTTTCATATCATTGTTCATTAATATAAATACGTGTGGATCCTGGGTGTTGTATTGAAAGTTTGTGTCTTCATGGAACGAATAGTCAGGATAAGAAAACTCTCTTTTAAATTTGACTTTTGACATGTTATGTGTACGTTTAAAATTGTTGTATAAGAAGAAAAAAAGTCTTATAATATGACATTTAATAATTTGGTTAGTACATGGGACTGGATGTATAAAAAGACTTCAATTTGAGGAGGAGTGTTGCCCTACACTTCTATACTTATTTGTGATACAGAAAATTAATATAAATCAGTTCCCTTATCAAGGTCACATGTACAAAAGATCTTTTATGATAATGCAGTAAAGTTATACGATTTTGTCATAAAGTCTGTTGTCTTACTGGACTAACTTGTGCATGAATGATATATGTGAAGTCATGTATACTGGTCTTGAGACTGTATCTGGAAGTGAATACATTTGGATGACCAGTCTCAACAGACATTTTTACTTGCACTATTAACTGTCTTCTTCCCCAACAAATGAGTGTAAGCCTAAATATTTTTTAATAGTTATGTTTTTAGTGATCACAGAGGTTACCATGGGGTTTTTCACACTCCCTGCCATTTGAGCTTAAGAGTAAGTTATATTTTGCCCTTCCACGAGCTATGCCCACATGTGGAGAGTGGGCAGTGAAAGGTGCATTCCGAATCCCAGTATTTAACAACAATGTCCATTTATTGTTTTTGGCAAATATCATTTAGGCTCTCATCTGTTGATAGAGCATAAAAATTATTTTTCTGTAAATCTATAGTCACTAATGTTGTAAAATGAGGCCCAAGACCATATGTAAAACTGTATGCTAGTTTATCCTTTAGAATGTGCACTTTTGATGCTACTGGACTGTCAGAAAACAGAAGAGGTAATATCTCAACTGCTGCTCCTCCTGGGCAAGCTGAAGCATATGCATAAAACACTGTGAGCTGCCCAACATTACCTCTGCTTTGGCTACACTATCACCCACAAAATACTCTGACAAACCAGATGATTGTCTACATGTGCTTCCAAAGTCAGAAAATCTCAACTATACATCAGATTCACTAGATGTTTATTTGTAAATAATGATTGTGACAACTTTAAACTTTAACTGTACATATTTGGGTAGTGCAGTAATTCCCACTGTCACTGTCAGAGACATTTGTTAGCAAACCTGCATCCGTAGCAGTTCGACAGTGTTGTGGCAAGATGGCAGATGTGAAAGTTGATTGTTGACATGCCTGGAATTATTTTGATGGTCCTTCCGATTTCTCATTTACTTTTCGTACATTGAACATGGTCAATGCTGGGCCAGATTAACGAACTATTGCTACATCATTATTAGTACTTTATGTTTCCTTGTTTACCTTGTTTCGTCGGTAAAGTGAAGTGACCCAGGAACAGTGTAATTTAGAAGTATTCACAAGTCGTAATGTTGTTTGGTGTGGATCTCGCAATGAATACTTTCAGCTGCAAAGATCTTTAATTGAACTGGAGTTTTGAGTTGTGAAGGGAGGTTTGCCCAAGTACTTCATCAAGATCACAAATTTAAGGTATTGAAGTACTGTACTTGTGTTGGACGTGAAGTGATGGGAATAAAGATTGGTGTCCGCGCAAATTATCGGTTATGAAAAATGGAATTCATATAAATAAGGATAAGGAAAAATAGTACTAATGTATACTGTTAACTGAAGAATCAAGTGCTGATTACACACTTAATTTAAAAAGATAGCTTCAGATCATTGTGTACATAAACACGTAAAAGGGATGCGCGTTGAAAGTAACGGTAGAATAGGTCCAAAGATGGTACAACTCAGATTTGGAACGCGGGCAAAAAGTGTTGGCAAACCCGGAAGACAAAGAAAAATTTGCATTCTTTCGTTCTTTATTTAATTGTAAAGAACTCCCCAAACTCAAGGAAAGGTTCGAAGAAGATACGTCACACCTGGAGTGTCTTGCTAGCAAAAAAAAACTTACCAGAAAACTGTGCTGACTTTGGGACATATTAGCTTCAAAATTTTCTGAAACAGACTCCACAAAAGACAGGCTAGAAATTAATTAGATGCTAGGATGACAGTGAAATTGGTCGTATCGGTCAAGTGGTTGGCACTCTAAATACTGGCAATTGAGTTACTGAAATTCGATGGTGAAGTAACTCAGTGGCAAGCATTTTGTGACCTGTTTCTAACGCTTGTCCATAATAATGGCAGTTTATATGAAGTGGAAAAATTTATGTACCTGAAGTCATCACTGCAAGGCGAGGTTTGTATCTTGGTGTCCACATTGCCCGTGACTGATGCCAATTACGAAGTGGCAAAAAAATCTCTTAATGCAGACCTACCAACCGCTCTGAGTTATTGTGTCACATCATCTAGATTCAATATTCAACGCAACTTCGGTGAGTACCGACACCGTTCAATCAATGAAAATTCTTTTAAATATAGTTACTGAAAACATGGATACAGTGAAAGTATTTGGCCTACCAACGGATCATTAGGATGTAATATTTTTACATTTATTTGTGGGTAAACTTGACAACCTGAGGAAACTGTGGCAGCTCTCATTGTCACAAGATGAAATACCTTCATATTCACAACTTACATCATTCTTACAAAGGCAATCACATGTACCAGACAATGGAAAAGTTAAGAGTAATTTCCTGGTGAAGGATTATCGCAGGAACGGAAAGACCAAGGCCAAGGACGGGCAGTAGAATACTCAAAAATTGTTTGAAGTACTTTGAACCCTGAGGGCTATGGCTATGTACACTGCAAATGTAAACACTCTAGTGAAAAATATGAATCCTTTTCTTTCATGTCACATGAACAAAGGTTGCATCGCAATAAAGAGTTAAGGTTATGTATAATCTACTTGAGAGGAGTACTTTTCTGAAAGAGTGCAATTCGGAATTTACATGTCGCACCAGTAAAAGGCGTCATCACACATTTTTGCACTTTCAATCTCAACCAATAGATGACTCCATGATTTCTCCACATAGCAAGGTAATGAGCACTCTACTCCACAAGGTATTGATCAGCCTACAGAAAAATCTGTGTATTATACAGGAACCCAAATCAGGTCATCTACTGTTCTCTTATCAACTGCAGTGGCGACGGTGTTAGATACTGCAGGGCAGCCGCATACAGTGAGAGCTCTCATAGATTCAGGGTCACAGGCATAATTCGTCACACAAGTTCTGCAGGAGGGCAAGAATGAAAGAACACCTGGAGACCCTGTTGCCATCAATACTAATTTGGGGTGTTTACTAATTGAGAAGATGAACAAAAGGTTAATGTGGAAAAGCACTTAAAACTATTTTCGTTTCCTCTGCTGTACAACCGGATCAGTTGGTAACAAGATTTTGGGAAGTGGAGAAAGTATCAACACCTATTAAACTTAAAACAAAAAAAAGATAACCAGGCTGAGAACTTATTTGTGGAAACCTAATCTTGTAATCCAGATGGAATATATTGAGTGGCACTTACTTTCAAGAGTGAACAGAAACTTACGAGACACCCAGTCTGTGGCAAATTGCCCAATCATGTCGCTAAAGGGCAAACTTGCTGAAAACCCTAATTGGAAGTTGCAGTATTGTGCCATTTAGTAGCGGTATGCTGCGTTTATGTATATTTTTTTCAGCACATGTTTTATTATTTTTAATATGAGAGTGATTTATTAACTGAATTCAAACTTTATTATTAATTCAAGGGTACTACGTTTGTTGATTTTAATGCAGTATTTCTCTGCCAGTTATATTAATTTTATTTTAATGTCTCCTAGTCCAGGCAAAGCAACCACAGGCCCACTTCATGACCTAGGATCGTGCCACGCCGTTATCACCTTGTGATACTACTAACAGGAAATACCATACATGTCTGTAACCACCTTTCTAACGTGGGTAGAGACCTCGCCTTCCATGCACATCCTTGTGTTGGCACAATTAGTGGAAGCACACATTTTAGCTCAACTTCAGACATAAAACTGTAACCCTTGCGCCGTCTTGGATTCTTCATATAGTGAGATGTTGGTTGTCGAGACCTAGTTCCCATGATGTTCTTTATTTCTTCTTCACGCCATGTAGTGTAGTTTTATTTTAAATGTATGTAAGCAAGTGAACTTTGAGGCAATTATTATGTTATTTAACTCCTGTATACTTCAAGATGCAAGCCACCTAGTCTTCCTCCGTAGGTAAGCTTTCCGATCGCGTCCACACTAATACGACCTGTTTTGTTTAGTTTAAAACACTGTTTAATTCTCCACTTCCCTTTTATTTGTTACAGTGGAGGGTTCAAGTACTCAACAAAAGACACTATAATTTAAGTTTTCAACTATAAAACAAGTTTTCAAGAAATCCAACTAAATTTTAAGTATTCTACTGCATGCCTTACGTACTCTTTTAACATGTCCTTTCTCTGGACACCTACTCTCTGCTACGTTCTACATTTCAGCTAAGTTCTACGCCCCTGCATAAACTGTAATTGTGTTACCCACCACGTTTGGTCATCCAGGATAATTTAATTCTATGATATTTAAATCAAAATTAATCATTAATTTCTTAATTTATCTTACATAATGTTTTCAAGTTAATAAAATTCAGTTCAAGGTTACCCTAGGAAAAAATTATATTAAGAGTGGTTTGCATCGCCATGTTTACGATATCAAATGATAACTGTTTAATGCACATTTTGTAATTCAATGTCTCTCTTTGTTTATTTCAATTGCCCAATATTTTATATAATAATAAATTGTTACTTTCACTCTGCCTCATATTAAGTTTTTTATTTAACAGCTCTTCCTCTGGGAATTAATACTTATTTGGTAATGTTAGCTCTACATGAGCAGTAATAGGCATACAGCCTTAATTACATGTTGTTTTCTATCTTCCTTGCCAGCACGCATTTCTAAAAATGTATACAGTAGAATAGATCGCTGGCTTTCACAGCTGTTATCTGCATTTTCTTGACTTCTGAGTGTGAGCCTCGTCAGGAGACTGTCTTGCGACGTTTCAGCAGTAATTGCAGCTGCCATCATCAAGTAGTCTAAGACCAACTGGTAGATGCAAGGGTTGCAGGTCCTTATATACCCCAATGTCTAGGTGGCTGCTTCCTGGTTGTCTGGGCCTGACTACATGATGATGGCAGCTGCAATGACTGCTGAAACGTCGCAAGACAATCGTCTGACGTGGCTCACACCCAGAAGCCGAGAAAATGTTTACAGTAGTTTCTTTTATCCGGACTCACCGGGACCTAGCCAAGTCCGGATAATGGAAAATTCCGGATATTAGATATAATTATTAACACTAACGTAGAACCAAACCAGACAAAAAAATTTTTTTAATCACAAACAATTGGTAACAAAAAAAAACCTTTAAATATACCGTATTTACTCACGTTTCCCAACAAACTATTTTCTTACGATATTTTGAGTTCAAAACAGGGGGTGCATAAGATATACTAGGAATTTTTTCCCGAGTGAGGTTATAACCTCCATAACTTAAAATTATATTACAGATTACTTGAATGTCCACGTATCTGAACAAAACCATCTGTAATTTAACGTAACAAGAACACCTGCCTACGATACGTAACATTACTTGGGCCTACTTCCTTCCAACCGCTAGAAGAAGCCATAAATTCAACCACAAATTTCCACTTTGTACGAGAGGTTAATTTATTAGGTCTGATTCTCTTTTGTTAATTATCGCTGATGACAAGTGTAAAATGATCAAAAATAGAAATTCTGACTGAAATGAATCTGTAGTCTTTGCAGTTTAAGATTAAAGACTTTCTTATTTGGGACTATGATCACTAGCCCAGCTTACCTTGATCGGGACCACTTTAATGCTGCTATTACTCTAAAGCTTGCAGTACTACTTGTATTAAAGTTTTCTATGAATCTTAGTTCTGATTTTACGTAATAAATATTTGTGCGAAAGCAGAAATAACTGTGAAATTGTGCCAATATTGTGGACTTGTTTCGACCACATAGTTTCAAGCCTCCCACCAGCACCTCACCTTCCTCCCCACCCCGTTAAAATTCCGCGCTGCTTTCGCATCTTCCCCTCCCCTCCTTCGCCGCTTGATTTGTGCCGGCCCGTGGCCAGGCGGCCAGTCATGTTTGTAGCTTGGGCCGAGCCACACCTGCTAGCTTCCTCGGTATGTTACCGACCATGGTAAGGAGACTACTACTCGAACTTTTCATTCCTTTTACGTCCTGCCCGATTCAACCTTCTAAGCCTTACTCTTGTTCAGTGATGGTAACTGTTGTGTAATTATGTATTATATCATTGTGGACTTATAATGTACAGCAGTGTCAATTTCAACTGTTGTTACTTTCTGGCCCACAGGTCACGTAGCTGATAGTACGGCCTTCCTCTAGCCCGTGATACTCCCCGTGTGTTCTCCAATATGTTATGGTTTTGTGTGAGTGCCTTAACGTAATACACCTAACGGTTTCTACTACGGGTCATTAAGCTGTGACCATATAACTTTACTGGTGTAAAGTCTGCAACTAAGTACAATGCAGGTTGCAATCTGAGTTTCACAGACATCCGGTTAGAAAATTTTGAAGTACGGAAGTCTGAAAAGGCTATTTTTAGCCATGTTGGAGAACTTGGAAACTGAGTTTTTAATGTGGCTCTGACCTTGTCTGAAATTTGTTTTCTTTTCGGACGATGGCACGATGGGCGCATGTGGAATATTTTCGTAGGAAAAACCTGTTTACGAACACACTGCAACACATTTGAAACAAAGGGGTAGGCAGCCACCTTAAATGGGAACTGAATCACCCCAATCAGTTGGGTAAACTGGGCCGGTGGGTATTTCGCTTGTCACAGTTTAAGTTAAGGATACACCACATCCGTGGGTCAGACAATGTTGTAACAGACATTCTCGCTCACATGTTTGATCCACTGATTTTCATGTTGAAAATACAGACCTTATTGAAAGCTGGGCTGCGTTATAATAGCAACACAAGAAACAAATGGGATATTCCCGAGATCGGAAAACAATTCTAAAGAAATGAAATCCACAAATATGTTAACAAAGATATTCGGATATTCCAATCATGAAGCAAATTACACAATACAACTTTAGCATGGCACAATTATCTAGTGTCAAAACTTAAGCCCCTTAATTTGACTAACAGAGAGGCGGTCAAATAGAACAAACAAAAAAAAAAAAAAAAAGTAACTCACTCGGCATGCCGCCGGCCGCGCAAACCAGAATACAATTGAAAGTTAAATAGGCATTAAATGTTAGAAGAGAAAATACGCATGATGTACCGAAATGCCGGAAACTGAAGACTAACAAAACTAGAAAAAGCAACCTCTTACCGTAACAAATGCCGTTTGACGGAACGACGAGCGAGTCCCATATTGCAGAGAAGGTTGATCCGAAGCGAAGCACTGCCAGGATAAGAGTGTCTGCCACGGCCGAGGTCGCGAACCTCGGCAGGAAGGAAGGGGTAGGCGGGGAAGAGGCGGCCAGAGGGAGGGGAACCCAAGCATCGCCGAGAGGGCCCGAAGATCGCCGAATGGAAGTCCGAAGCCAGACGTAGACAGTTCATGATTTGCTCCACGCATGCTCGCACCACACACAGAATAGATGTAAACAAAATCCATATGCCGATTTCCCAAGCTGGGCTAGCACCAGCACAAAGTAGTGCTTTACTTCAAAGTTTTCCGGAGTGTTTTATCAACATTAAAGATGGGCAAAGAGTTGACCCTTTGTGTTCTGATTCGAGATGACTTGGCTTCCAGCAGGGCACCTTCTTATGTGGAGGAACAAGGAATTATGTACTTCTTGGGCACTTCTGGCTGTGCAAGGAAGGTACTGGTCCCAGGATCCATGCGTCCCACGATTCTTAGATAGTATTATGATTCTGTATTTGGTGGTCATTTAGGTGTCAGCAAGACTTTTTAGAAAATTTCTGCCACATTTCCATGGCCTAGTTTAAATGGTATAAAACCGCACTTGTCCGTTGTTGCAAAGAGCGCCAAAAATTTAAACAAGCTCAACAAGAAAATTTTGGCCGAGATGCAGGTCAGTTGCCTGACGGCTCTTTGAATATAGCTTAAGTCAATATTTTTGGCCCCTTCTTACGTTCCCGGAATGGAAATGTCTGCATTTTGATATTACTGGATATCTTTTCAAAATTTGGGTTTCTACTTCCTCCTTGAAACATGAAAGCAGTGTCAATTGTGAAAGCTTAGACTGCCACATATGGACATTTTTGGCATCCGCGTACACATTGGCTCAGATAATGCTCATTATTTCATGTCTGGCGCATTTAAGAACATGTGTTTTCAGTGGGGGATAAAACATTATGCGTTGAGTCCCTATTATCCGCGTGGAAACAAAGTTGAGCAGTTTGATAAAAATTGAAAGGCTTCCCTTGCTATATTTTGTAATTTAGAACAAACTCTTTGGGATAAGTATTTGGAAGTGATAAACCTTGGCTTCAATTATGCTACGTGTAGTGCCACTGGGCTTCCTCCCTGCATTCCTTTCCTTGGTTGTCACCCTTCCCGCCTTCTATTGAATGTTTGGGGTCTCCTTTCTCCGGTTTCTCAATTGAATGACGCTGACAGATATCAGGTGTACGGTGACGTAGTTCAACGTCTTGCAACTGCAAAGAGAGCCGCCACGGAACAACTGGATAAGACTCGGGTTGATCCTCCCTTTTTGGTAGGTGATCAAGTTTTATGTAAGAATTTGTCACTTTTGGATGCTGGGCAAAGTTGAGTGCTAAATTTAGAACTTAGTTTACCAGACCTTTTATAATTAAAAGGTTTTTAGGTCCTAATACTGCTCTTTTGTTGAAACCACTAAATTTCTTACTGGAAAATCTGAAGGCTCATGTTTGTCACCTTAAGAAACTTATGTCTAAGTCTTAGACATATGAATCTTTAAAAAAGGGAGGGGGGTGTAAAAGCGCTTTGCAATTATTTATATACATAGTAACGGGTTTGTCTAGAGTTTGTATTTGATAGGAATAGGATTAGAGTTTGTTTGTAATTTTGTATTCACATTCAGAATTACAATGCATATTTTGTGCGTGCTTCCTGTATTACTTTTTGACTAGTACTTCTCTTTATTTACTTAGTCTTTTGTCTTTGCTTTTCCATGGCTGTTCCTGCCTTTTTCTCAGCTGTCTTCTTGCTTTCTTTTCATGTTTCTCTGCGTTCCGAGCCACCTTCACGTCAAGATTCTATGAGTTGGTGAGATGTCTTGGATTTTCGATGCCTGATTGGTCCCGGCTACGGGCTATCCACCCGATTTTCGCGCTGCAGTTATAGCGATGCTGAGTTGATTCCAGCCGCTATGCCTGTCTCCCCAGGCACTGCAATCTGACACCATTGTGCTGTGTGGCAGGTTGCTACTCGCCTCCTGTTCGACGGGTCAGGTACATCTTTGGCCCCTTCCTTCCTAGACATCTGAACTTTATGGTTACACCAAGGATTGCTGTGTGATCTGTGTGCTTGCAGATGATGTTATTCTACATATTTCAAGAACTGCTCTTTACTACTTGTTTCAAGAACTTACATACTTTATGTGTCTTAAAGTTTACTATTCTCTTCGTTTTCTATAACCTTAAACTTTGTTATGTTCTACTTCAAAACTTTTCTACTTCATGAATTGTGGACTATTTTGGAATTTGAACCGATTGAGAAGTACTTATGTGCCTTTCAAGAGATGTTTTTGGGGATGTGATCGTACTGTTAGGGTGTTTATAGGGCTGGCGTTTGTAGTGTGCAGTGGGACTAGTAACTATATAGCTGACTTCACTTTTTCAGGCTTGGTTTGCTTTTTCTTTCAATACTATCTCTATGCTCTTTTGTTTCCCCCTTCTCCCCTTCCCTAGGCATGCGCTTTAGGTAGGCTCTGGCCATGCTTAGCTGAGGTTCGTGTGTAGGCCGTCGCTCACTTTCGTTTCTTCTCTTCTGCATGCAAGTACTTCCGTGCTCCATTCGTTTGCTCGGGTAGTTTCCCCCAGTGACGTGCAAGGTGACTGCCGTCATGTGTGATAGATAGTTTTGTTTTAATAGTGTTTCCAAATTGTTTTGACTGCCACCTTGTACAAATTTTGGTTTTCGGTTTAAATTGTAGGGTATTTTGCAGGATGAAAATTGCCTATACACATTGGTATTGTTTTAATGTGTTTGTGTCTTGTTTAGGCATCATGCTGGTTGACTGTCCCAATGCACACAAGTGTCGTGCAGAATGCGTATGTATTTGATTAGCTTTGGCTATACTACTTTTTAATATTTTCAATTGTGACTTAACTTAGTAACGTACTAGATTTACAGCCCATGGAATTGATTTTTCAATTTGTTTGGAATTACGTATTGGCTTTATTAGCCACGCAATTATAAAATCTTGAATGCGTTCAGAACTGACAATTTTCAAACCAACAAATATACGTCTACTTGATTTGTTGAGATGTAGTGTATTCATTTAATGTGTTACCAATGTACTGCCTTTAAAAAAATTACCACAATGTATGTCATGTCGTATATACTGTAGAGAAGGTGTGTGGTTTTAATATTTATTGCCATCATATTTATTGTTAAATCTGATGTTACACAATACCTGTAAAATTAACACATATATATTTTACTATGTACGTTCTGCGTGGCATAATTAAATCCTAGTCATGAAAGTGATATGCGTTCTATTTACGTATAAATCTGTCTGATTCATTTTCTCTTGTCACATTATAATTTTTTGTATTTTGTCATTTTCACCTGCTATGCAATAGGCAAGTAGGTGCAACTGGATTGATAATGACACAAAAACGGAAACAGTTAAGTTTTTTTACTATCCAGGAAGTGACTAAATATATACCATAAAGATTTGCTGAAGAATGCTTGCAAAACAGACAGGGAAATTACATTTAAAGCTAGCACTGGGGGATTTGGACTGTAATACCATTTCACTCCATCATGCATAACAGTTCACCATTCACAGTAGTAAATGTTGCTATCCAACATACACGGAACTGGAAAATCGGTTGAGCTAATTCCAAACTTGCTTGTTTGTCCATGTGGCGAGATACATTTTCATTATGATAACTCCAAAACCCTTTTCGACGGGAACTTTCTATCACTAGATGGCACATTTGTGAACAATTATAGTCACATATTTGAATCACACCACTTCTTATTATAAACAGTATTATTCAGTAATACAGCCAATGAAACGAGTACATTGTTGCATAGCCCGAGAAGAGGGGGTTTACATCCGGTAGACGTCGATAGGGAGCCAATGCCCAAAAGAGTAGATGAAGACCCGAGGTTGGAGCTCGCTCAGTCTGCACTGATCTACTAGAGACAACAGAACCTTCCCCGCCTGTGTCAACGAACTCTGCACCGCAACGACCCACGACACTAAATATATTTTATCAGTATGAATAGCTAACGTTAAAAATAATTTGGTTAGGTCGGTTGACAGCATTCTCCATCGCCCATCAGAAAAACCATGAGTTATTACAATTTGTATAGGCTTTTTGCTTTGCTTTCAATAAATTTCATTTGTCGAACTCGAAATATTTAACTTTACGAACTCGTTTACACTTGCTGCTCAGTGAGTATAATAGAATGTTTCAAGAAGCGTGCTAAGCTTTACATCAAGGTAACAAGGGAAGCTGCAAGTGCAGATGTGAGGGCGTCAAATGACTTTCCTGAATTAGAAGCAGAAATAATTGAGAAAGGAGAACATTTGTGTGAGAAAATATTTAATGTGGTTGAAACTACTTTGTTTTGGATGAGGATGTCACAATGCACATTTATTTCAAAGGGATAAAAATCTATGTCTGGATTCAAAGCTGCAAAATATTGCATCACTGTTACAGTTGGTTGTAATTCATCTGACTTGAAACTAAAATCATTTTTAGTTTATCAATCCCAGAGCCAGTGGGTTGTTCAATAAATTACACAGGTAAGCTTCCTGTAATCCGTAAAGCTAACAACCAAGGCCTGGGTTACACGTGAGCTGTTTGGAGTGATAGTTCCAGGTTCCTCCCAAACCTGTAGTGCAAGTGAGAGGTGAACTAACTTCCTACGTGTAAGGCCGCCCACCAGCCAGCAAGCCTCCTGTGCTACAGTAAACACTGTAGTGACATAGAACTCATGACACATTATGTCAAATAGCATACCTTTTGTGTTATATTTCACTGCAGGGTATGTTATACAGTTTACGTTTTATAATTTATCATACAAAATGTTTCATAATTTATTCATGGTGCCTTCCATGTTACATCAAGGGTTGAAACATATGACCATGTGAACCTTTAACTCTTTTGCTGTGGAATAAAAAATTTTTGAATGTGCCAAGATAGTGTAAAAAAAAATTATAAAAAATTTTTTCTTTTTTAATAGTTTATTTTTGGTCATTTTTAAGCGAGAAAACAATGTATCTATGGTTTAAAGAGTCATTTAATTCAATGTTAGACTAAAGTCACATGTTGCAGTTTAGAAATATTTTGTATATTCGACTATAGTCGAACGTCGCAGCAAAAGAGTTAACGCACATTTATGATTTTTGAGTATACAACCAGTACCAATTGCACCCCATTTTATGATTTAGGGTGCTAAAAAAGTGACAAAACCCAATTCGGAGACTTTACCTTGAATAAACTGCAAATTTTTTTCGAGGTACAAATATTTTATACTTTTGCCCAAATGAGTTGATTCTTTTATAAAAATAATATTTACACACTAGGTATGAAAATTGATCCTAGAAATTTCCTACGGTCACCAAAATTTTAAATGACTGAGTAAGCCAAATGAGGTGGTATATTTACTATAAACATCAATTTCAGAAATTAAAAAATTTAATTTTATAGCTACATCATCATTATCATGCATTGATAATAAAATTAATTTGCTTAGGTACTTCATCTGTAGGCTATCTCACACTATTATTGACAGTTAGATGTCATTCTATTTTGTTAGCTTCTGGTGTTTAATTCTCTGGGTTTCAATGTTCATCACACAAATAAACACAGTACGCTATGCATAGCAGTATTCTAAACACGAGCACATTTTTTTTACTTTACTTATTCATCTGCTTTTGCAGATGATATTTTGAGTTCCAGTGTCTTTATCTCTTCCTTACTATGCTCCACAATTATCTTATTAAACATTTCTATCTTTTTGAATTGTGACATTTTTCTTCTCTTTGTCTGATGCAAATTTTTTCTCCTCTTTGCCTTTCAGAGCTTCTAGTCGCCGTGCTGAGGCATTTCTAGCAGTCAAAATTAAAGCACTTGTAATAATCAGGTCAGATAATTTCCCAAAAGCAGAAATTGCATCATAAACACTACGTAGAGCAACAACAGAGTCTTCCTCTAAATTTTGTACGAGGTTGACAGAGAAACTTCTTCCCACTGCAGCATTCCCATGATGCATGACTAATATTTTCTGGAAAAAAGTGATAAACCTACTGCCTACTGCAGTATCTTCTGGAATATTTATATAGATTGACAAGAAACGTGTCTAATTTTTGTGTTTTCCTGTCAAAATTTTTGCAGCATTTTGGACTTCTGGATTGTCGCAAAATTGCAGGTACTCTTTGACTGTCTACATCTTATGCTGCAATCTGATTTTTTTTCTATAAAAGCTTCCAGAAAAATGTTTATCCTAGAAGTTCTCAAAACTTCACTTGAAATAATAGGAGACAGGCAGAATGCTTCCTATAACAATTTTAAAATTCAGAGGGCATTTTAGGCAAAGTTTTCCAAAGAGATATTGGAAGAATGTTTCGCACTCATTTTCGAAGAGCATCACTTCAACATCTTTGCAATTCTTTAATGCCGACTTCGCATCAATTCGAATGTACACAATTTGCATAGGTTTCAGAATACAGGATCTTTTGGATTGAGAGCAATAATTTTAATTGCGATGTTGCAATCAGCTAAAACAGACTTCTTGAAAAACCTGCAGTCATTCAACAAAGAGTGTAGATCCTCATCATACAGGAAAGGCAGCAATGGGTCATTAGATTGAAATATAGTGAAAAAAAGGTTACAACTGCAAGGAACCTGACAACGTGAACCCTAGTTTTGGCAACACCGTTGGATCAGACAAAAATGATTTTAGGAATTGCAACATTTCAATGGCCTTATTCAAAACTGTGGAATTTTCTACCCATCTTATTTGACAAAACTTCAAGGGAAACAGTACAGAGCACCAAGATGAAAAGTTCTTGAAATATTGGTACAGAGCACGAAGAAACTTGTGAACTTTCCAGCCAGATTCTTAACGAGCTGTCCTGTAAGCCTCTTGCACAATGTGCAGAGAGCATGCCCCAACATCAAATATATTTCTATCATCACCATCATCTTACAAACATTCTGCTGTATATCTCTAAGAAACTTCAAATTTACACTCGGATCATTTAAAGAACGCTGAATGATGATTTGTACACTCAATCCCCATTTTGTGATCTCTAACATAAATGCATTGACCAAGCCCTTTGCCCTGGCACTGTTTACGAAAACAGATGTCAAATAACGTGTACAGACTTCTCCTTTACAATTATCCCAGCAATGAACAACAAGATCCATTTGGCCTTTTTGAACAACTTCATTTAAATTTTCATCAAATGAAACTGTATAAAACTGTATCCATTTAACATTAACAAGATTTTAATGGAAAAAAGGCCTAAGTCCATAGGTAATTACAGACAATAAGTTATCTTTATGCATTTTGAATTTCTGGGCCACTGCACTGTCTGCAAACATAAAGGGAAACAAATACTTGTAGTGTATGACACATGACACAATTTAAAGACCAGAGTATTTCTGCTTTCGTAACTTCATTTATAGTAAGGTATGGTTTAATATCTGCAATAAGCCTACAATCTAAAGTTTGGTATCAAGTAAGGCCAGCAACTGATGAACTAGCAAGATGTAATTCACAAGACAATATACCAAGAATTTTTAATTGAAGCTGTGGACTGAAAGTACTTGTCCAGACTTGTAAGGTGGAAGCAGCAGAAATGCCATTTATGTACACTAGACCCTCGATTTTACAAATACTGACGGTTCCATTTATGACATTCGTAAAATCACTACCTCCACCCCCTCCCCTCTACCAAATTTTGAAACTGCATTTTTTCCGCAAATTATATCCAATGGGGTCCCAAATTTCGTAGCGTTTTGCGGGAAAGTAAAACAAGCTTAAAAAATAAATTTATATTACAAGACGGACATCTTTTGAATAAAATGGAACCCCTGAACGGTAAATATGACCAACCCATGTCCTGGACAAAACAGAGAAAAAGAGAACACAGCGCACCAAGTATCTTCTCGTGAATATGTATTCTGACACCTGTATCGTTTCACACGAAAAACTGCAAATAATAACGGAAGTTTAAATTTATATCAATAGACAGACATCTTCAGATTAAAATCACACCTACAAACGATCAATACAACCAATCCATGTTGCAAAAAAATAGAACACAAAGCACGGATGTCTTCTGGGCGATCGTGTAGATTTGATGTTCGTAGCATTGCGTGGAAAAATAAACCTAAACAGGTTTTCAAGACTCTTGTCAAAAGAAACTAAAATTAGTGTCGCACGCAACATTTTTTTTCGGAGGCCGCGAGGCTGGTGTACTATTCTTCGCAACATGAAAACAGTGAATCAAAAAATCAAGTGAAGTTTGTAGGCAAGCCTTCGTGCTGTACTGTGTTCGCTACATGTGCCTTTTTTAATGATGGTACGCCCAGATAGTGTGTATGTGTATGGCAAGAGTCGAGTTAATGCAAAAATGGCACCATCAATGAGACCAAACTTAAGTCACTTATGCCGTTCTTACCCGTTGCACAGTTGTGTTTACTTTCCAAATGTTTGCCTGGCTGATGTGAAGTGCTCATAACTCGCCTCCCCCTTTTTTGTCGTGCCTTCACTTCACTTGGCAGCGACACAGTTTCCGACATGCACACATACACACATCCATCCACCCCCCCACCCTTCCCGCCACATTGCAATACTGGGTCATCTGGCCATGAGACAAGCATGTAACTATCTGTCATGGTCTTGTTATCTACGAAGAGTAAGATTTCGCTTTATAAAGAAATGAGGGGTAGACAAATTGTCACGTGGTAGTGCTCACAGGACAAACGTCGCTCTCTAACATGCGCCATCACACTTTTAAACAGCTTTAACTATTTCCTTTTAGGAAAAATGTTGTTATATTTTGATGGTTCCCGAGGGTACGTTCGTAAAATCGCTATCTTAGTAAATGCCAGGGTTCGTATAATCGGAGGTCTAGTGTACGTGGTTTGAACAAAAAGCCTGATTTCTTGCAGTGACTCTCTGTTCTGTATTGTAGTTTGGGTTACAGGAAAAATTGATTCTCAACTGTTTTCCAGAAAGAAAGCCAGCCACTAATTGAGAATGACGCATCCCTTTTTCATATGCATGAGAAACATCAAAACTAGCTACACAAATACTGCATTGAGCTCTAAATTTGTCACTTTCAACTTTCCTTAACCACAGATTCCACCTAACTGCAAAGGGTTAGTTTGTTCTTAAATGCTACACACCCCATCATTTTCAGTAAACCTCAAGAGCCAACTAGTTAACTTACATTTTATAGAAACCTACGGTTCTAGTCAAATTAGTGGAAAACTAGACAAGTTCCTTAAAAAAAAGTACGCTGCTTCAATCTTAACAATTTTCAGCTTATCTATTGATTAAGTTTTTTAATTTCTAAATTGCAAAAGAGGTTAATCACACGCTTACACAGCATTTGCAATACTATCACATTTATTCTATTATCATCATCAGGAACACGTAAACAAAAACACTGTTCAAGTTGTTTATGACCGAATCTCACCAACGTTCAGCTTCTTTCTATACATCAATCTGTGAATAAATTATGTACCCTGGTTTTAAATACACTCTTAAGAAATTTTGCTACACAGATATATCTCTAGTAATATTCTTCATGTAAGTTTTTAAAAGGCGTGAAAATGAATAACAGTGGAACAAAACAGAACCGTCACATAAAACAGTGCAGCCATAACAGGTCCAGTGCGGGATTGCCAGTTGCCAAACTTTAAATTCTCGTACAAACGCATAAGAGATCCAAGTTATACTGTACTATAACATCTTTGGTTTGAAGATCCAAAACCATGTCTTTTTTTACATCTGAAAACAATAGGTTAATACAGCCTGTGCCCTTAAAAACAACTAAAACAAACATTAAGCAATCAGCTTGGCATAGCACTCAACTTCACCACGGTGTTTAATGGTATCCTATTCCAAAGCTTTGTTGTTCTGTAACAATTCACACCACAGATAAAAAAAATATGACTGCATTGATTACACAGTCACTTACGTTCAAAAAATATACAAGTGAAAATATTGAAACACAAACAATTTTTTGTGATCTCGTACCAAATTTTGTGACATTTTTGTGACTTGGTAGCATTGCATTAAAATTTGTTGCTTTTTCGTGACTTGTAGACACCCTGTACTTCCAAAATAACACTCTCAACACATTTACATTCCATTACTTATTTAACTTTTGTCTAGGCAAAGTTGTTTACTTTAAACTCATTTTGCAGAGCTTACACTGCAATAGATAGGCCTAAGGAAAGGAACCAGTTTGTAATATGAGAAAGCAGATATGTGAGTGTTCTTAACTGTGATAGGCATCTGGCAACTTGCGCACTCTGTGTGTGTGCATGCATGCACATGAGCGTGTGTTGAACCAAGCTATGCCAAATCACCTACCACCCTGCTGATGGACTGTCACGTGACTCACACAGAACATATTTACAAATTATATATAAACAAAATGTGTGTTGTATATAGTATTTACTGATTCTTCTGGTCTTAGTTAATGCCTTCCAGTTTTACAAATACATACATCCTTCATTAATAAACATTGCTCATTTCAACATTTTAGTTACTTGTGAAGTTCCTAAGCCACCTAACCTAGTTCAACTCATAAAATGTTTGGGTTATTAAACGAACCCCAGGCGTAACTCTTTTGTAACTCAAGGGATTACTGTATTATGAATCAGCAACTACTTAAATAGAAACATAGGTACTTATACACTAGCAACATTAATCCGGAATGATGTTAAGCAGTACAACGTTATTTGAGGACTTACTGTGCAATAAAATATCGCACAACAATATTAAAGTAGACACTTATACCCATATGTAATTCCTGTTTGCATAAACAATCAAACATGTGCCACTACAAAATTATAATAGCCTGTCACAAAAGTACTAGAAAAAAACTATGTTTCTACCGGCTTATAACAAACTTTGAACATGGCGGATACATAGGCAATAGTTTGACAGGCAAAAAAATCAAACCTCTGCTAAGAAACCCTTAAATGCCTGTGAGGAAAAATTCATTAATAAAGGAAAAGGAGCCAAGCTGCATCGCCATATATCTAAAAAAAAAAAAGCAGCATGTCTTACACAGCGCAACGTGACGTGCCACAGTAAGCCCAGGATTTTCATTTCTGGACTCATTCAGTTAGCAGCTTGGAAATGTCACTTAATGTGAATTTCACATCTTTGTACGAATCAACTTTAACAAACTAATGTGTCAATCATAGCAAGTGTCCATCAAACAAATTCAGTTAATCGTGGACTTGCTGATTTACGGTTTCTGCAATGTAGATATTATGTGGGTTTGGCATTGTGGTACTTCGGCACTGCACAGTACAATTTGATTTGTCTTTAGCATACTTAGCAACCTACTTCTGAGTTTGTTCTTGTGATACCTCTGCAGCATTATTTTTTAGTATTGTTTTATTTTACACAACAATTTTCTCGCTTTTTATGTTAAAGTAAAATTGGCATTCAACATTAATGTATTTTGGTATTTCAGCATTGTTGAGGAGCCCCGTATAAAATTGAAGTACGCTGTCTGTTAGCAAACTTGCAAAGTAATTACAAAAACATTACTTTCAAGAACAGAAAACCATTGTCGGTTTAATTCTGTGGAATAGAAGTGGAAATGGTACACATTAAAAGATTTTTAAGAAAATAATTTCCCACAATAGTAGTTGTAATACATTTTGAGATACTTGCAGTTTTTTTAAAATTAAATTACAAGAACTTTTTAAAGTATAAATATGTCACTCTTTTGAAAGTACATAGCTCACAATTTTGATATTCCTGAAAATATTAAACTACATACTGTCATGTACTGCACATACATTGTGAGGGCTCTTCCTTGAACTCTTTTTCTGAACAAATGATGAATGAGAATTTAACACATAAAATGTGGCCAACACACTACAGACTAACTGTATATTACATTTACTATCAACTTACCTTAGCATTCATTTTTTCATTAATAATGTAATTCTTGCAAGCCAGCCAGTTGCCATTCCTCATGGCTTTGCTTGCTGCCACAACATGTTCTCGCATTGATTCAGGCGGGCCCACTAAGGACTGTCGCTCACTAGAACGCAACTGCTGATAGAATGTTTTGGAAATCATGCGCCTTCTGGCATCAAACTCATGAGCTGACAAGAAAAATATCAATCAATAAGAATTTTTCACCTTTTACACAAAACAATACACTTTACAGTTTCTAATTGATTAAAATATTTAATAAAATTTAACATAAATTACACACATATATATATATACATATTTCTAATTGATTAAAATATTTAATAAAATTTAACATAAATTACATATATATATATATATATATATATATATATATATATATATATATATATATATATATATATATATATATATATATATATATATATATATAAATAAAATATATATATATATATATATATATATATATATATATATATATATATATATATATATATATATATATATATATATATATATATATATATATATATATATGATTTACACAATTCAATTTAGAAATTTTTAAACCTTTATTCAGCACTAGAAATTAGCATAATCTATAAAACATTTTAGGGGTTGATATTGTTTGTTCAGATCTAATGACATAATCTTGGTTCAACATGCAGGCCAAGCCAGCCTGGGAGATGAGACTTGACAACACTGCGTGTGGCTTCTCTGCCTCAGAACACACACAGCACAGATGATGCCTGTGGATGCTTGGCAGAGGTGCAGCCACGTGTATTCACATCTCTGCTGATTCAAAACTTTTGGGGAAGAATTTATCAGTGCTCTCCACATCAGCTGTGTGTGTGTGTGTGTGTGTGTGTGTGTGTGTGTAGAGGAGACAGAGCTTTGAAAACCGTGCCATAATCAAGATGCGATTAGAACAAACTGTTTCATTCTGTAATATAAAATATAGAAATGCTTGTGTAATATGTCCATTAATTAACCCACATACTTTAAGCTGAAAGTTGTTCAAGTCTTCTGGGTGACCAGGTGATTTATCCATGAGAAGCAGCACTTCAAATGAGATTTTGTTATTTGCACAACGTCCATTTAACATGGGAACCAATTTTTTATAAACCAATCACCAAACAGTGCACATGTAACCCAGGCCTTAGTGTTAGATTTCCAGATTACTCAGGTCAATTTTCTTAAAACACTCGAGGGTTCTGTGAATAATAAAGTGCAAGTGGTTTATGTTTCAAGTATTAGGACACATTAAAACTGGCCCTAATAGTGATACAATAATCTCTTGCGACCTTGAATCCTGGCACAGGGTTTTTCCTTTCGAAACGAATGTAAATTCTATTGTCAGTTTCCAAAACAGACTAGTTTCACCAAAGTTAAACATTTTCTCAGGCAAATATTAACCTTCCTCAATTATTTGTGCTAGAAGTTGAGTAATTTCGCTTAAAGCGTTTGCATCTGTACTTGTGGCCTAGCATATGATCTTGATACGTGTGAACATTCACACGCTTCTCGAATCGTTTAAACCTCTCAGCACTAGATGTAAGGGAATACTCACCAGTTTTTACTATTTTTAAGATAATTATTTTTTCAGCCTAAATGAAAGCAGCTATCAATAATATGCTTGGTATTTTTGTTTAAAAAGGCTTTCATCTTGTTGGCTTATTTTTCAAGACAGTAAATGCTATGGCTTTAGTTAATTATGTAACGAACAAAATTTTTGTTAACCAACATATTAGTTGAAATTGTATACGTAAATTTTCACTTTGAAAAATTAGCTACAGTATTAAGATTTTGTGTCTTTCCCAGCATTCCTAAGCAAACCCTTGTGATTTTTACTGCATTCATTTTTATACTTCAATAACATTTTACTGGTGAACAAACAATACTTGCAGAAACATTACTGTGGTTGTACACTCTTTACTCACTTCCGCTTCACGTGAGATAAGAAGCAATGTTGCTGCCTGCAGCTGCTGAGATCAACAAAACACCGACAAGGGCGAGAGAAAGAGAGCAAGCATCACACATGTACCATGCGAGCTGTTTTTTTTATCAGCCACCACTTCATTGCACGCTTTATCATGTCGACACATCTCAGTTTTAAATTACATAACTGCGAATTTACATAAGTTGCACCCTTACATAACTCTATGCTTACCTGTATCTTGCTCTTTACAGTCTTCCTTCATTTTCGTCTCCATTTAGTAGCACTCAAAGCTAATGTATGACAAATGTACTATCATCTATTATCACATGTAAATGACGGGGAATATAAGAAATACTCAGGTAATTTTCTCCTGATCAATTACCAGTTGAATACCATGACATTTGGTCTTTCATCTTTCACATATCAAGCAATACAGGTCACTCAGTCACTCTTAAATTGACAGAGGATGAAAGGCCCATTTTTTTCAAATGCTGCTCCAACTTAAAATAGATGACATTTTGATGTAACAAAATCAGCTGAGAAAATCATTTGCACAACAAGCTCACAAAGATCTTTTATTGGGTATTTTTCAGCTTCATAATTAGGCTTATAATATTCTCATTGTAGTAAGTAGGATTCATCTACCAGAGCAGTCTGTCTGCTACATCTCGATAATTTTCAGGCCTGGAAAATTACCCCATAAAAGTACTTGGCTTATTTAAGACTTAGAGGGCTGATTTTTCTCATACTCATCGCAACCTAGAAGTGGTATGGCCTGTACCGAGCAGTCAGCTTTGTCTTTGATAACATAAATATATAATACTTTTGGATAGGTAACCCTAGTGTTTCTGTTTGCAATGAAGCTTATTCAGCAATTTTGATATTTGAGGATATTTCTGAAAAAAGAGCACATACACACACAAATGATGTTTTGAGATATTGAAGTTTAAATATTTTGTTACACACAGCATTTGAGCAAAACAACTGAAGTTAGGTACATAAATAAACTCAATATATACATATTATAATGCACAGTCGGCCCGCTTTATCCACTGTATTTCAATCCAGGTAATCTATAGATAACGAAAACTGTATGTATTCAAGACATCTTTAATAACCTACACAATTAAAAAAAAAAAAACTTTTTAACCCAAAACCTTAAATACTACTATACTTGTGCAGGCACAAATCTTAAACATGTTCATTAAATGTCCCACCACATTTTAATATTGTAACAATTACACGCAACAAGTGCAGTACAGCACGTTTGATACATTGGTGACCATTCTGCGAAGACATGGTGACTTGGCAACTGTGCGCGGTGTGCCAGGTGGTCGGCCACCGCTAACATCGCAACACTGCACAACATGATGCACCACGTTATCTCTCTCCACCCTTCAAGGCTGTGCATTGGGCTGACAGGGAGGGTCTCTACAGGCGTTGATAGAATGACGTTTGATAACATTATATCTCCCGTGCACTGCTTACAAATATAAAATAACAGTGGAACAAGCTCAACTACGACTACATAGGTGTGAATAGCTTGCAATTGTCTGTAATGACTTCTTGCAGGTATCACGTGCATATAAATTACAGAAAAGAATAGGATTATAAAACCTAAAATACTTGGACCGTAATTAGGGATGTTAGCAGTTTGCTTTTAATACGGCATCACTGATTACACTAAAATAGATTTTGTGCCGTCACAGGCACACTAACACACTGGTTTAATCCCAAAATTGCCACACTCAAAATAAGAAAAAGCAGGTAAATGGATAAAAATTAATTTATTTATAATTGCTTGCATTAATCGTGACAGATCCAGCAGAAAACACATTTATTCAAATACAAAAAATTGCCTGAAGGGCAGCAATGACCATTATGCAGGAGTAAACATGAAACACAAATACCCAATAAAATAGGGCCGTTAATGGCACCCTTCAAAACCAATGTCGCCCATCGGCATGCCATAGGCTAAAAAATGAAAGGAAAACAAGACGTAACTGCGCAATTTACAGGAAAGGGGCCAAAGCTCCAAAACACAAACGACTCCAAAAGAAACCAAACAACAAAGTTAACTTACCACAAACGCATGATAGCCGACGGGGCCCCGACGGATGATAAGTAAAGAGGTTGACGAGGCAGCGGGTATTAAACTGACTATGCTCGAGAGCTGGGCGGCCGGCCTTGGCAGCAAAGGGATGGCAAGGCGAGGAGGAGGAGGAGGAAAGGGAGGGAGCAGAAGATCGCCGATGAGACACGGTGATGTCCGACATGGCGGGCGGCGCATTCAAATAGCCAGATCAGTTCAAAAGGCCTTAGACACACCCACACTCAGAGTCCCATCCTGTTATAACACCTCAGACTCTTCAATTAAAGCTTGCAAGGGTGTTTGACTCCATAATACTTGGAGCTCAGTTCAACTTGATGCAATTTTTTTCACACACGTTAAGGGGGGAGGGCTTACTGCAGATATTTAGTTGTTTTAAGAAATTTTTTATTTGAACGAGATTTGGTTTTATAGGCATACAGTAGAACCTCGATCTAACGACCTCGCACGGTGCCAGGAAATTGTGTCGTTAGATCGCCGATGTCGTTAGTCCCGAGATAACTAAACTTGACCCCCCAAAAAAAAAATTATTTTTAAATTTATGTAGAACAATTACCAACTTAAAGTTTTCATCGAAATTATATCTTAGTACGATGAAAAGGTGTCTTCCAAATAAAATGGTACCCCACAATCCCCCACCGTGACGTGTGTGGCGGAGCGGCGCACTCGGTCTGGTTGTGTAGGATGGGGGAGGGGAGTGGCCGGGCCGCTGGCCTTAGCTTGCCTCCAGGCAGCTTGTGCGCGCATGATTCATCCTGCTTGTCTTGTGCGAAACACATTCAGACAACAGAACAACTCGTGAATATGTACTGCAATGATTTTTAAACTTTTCAGTACAGCCATTTAGTCTTTTTTTTTACTGCGCAAGAACTGATACAGCCTGTTGCCATTATTAACACTTATGCAATACTAATAAAAGTGCTAATTAAAGAACAAAAATTTTTAAAAAAGTCTGTATTTTTTAAAAACTCTAACGCCTATTATGAACGCGAATTTCGAGCCACTCAAAAGGGCAAAAAAGAGGACTCTTCAAGGTGCTGTCACGTATAAAAATAAAGACTGAATTACTCGTCGCTAAAAGTTGTAGGCCTATTGGAAAAATCACACAACTATGCACAACACACCAGTTTAATGCTCTGTACTGCGAATAGAGATAAAATGGCTCTCTGCGCGCTGGCTGCAGTCGCTCTTATTGCTCCACTGTCGAGCGAGCATAAAACATATCAGCCCACATACCGCGACGGGTCTGTTGTGTTTGCGTCGTAGGCCATTTTTACGCCGCAGTGCTTTCATAGCCACATGACGAGTGATCAATAATACGGCAGTCGTCAAGGTCAATCCGAGCTCATTCTGCAGCTAGAGAAAAATGATGAGAAAACGCTGGATATTTTGCTTTTACGGACTGCTGGTCCTTTTTTTTTGCCGTGCTGTAATGAAGGCGGAAAAAAACTGTCGTCTCTTCAACCCCCATCCCCTTGGGAGATCACAAGACACAGAAACATGGGAGAGAGTTGCCTCGCTGAGTGGGAGAGGAAAAACAAACACATGGCTCTGCTTTGTGGTGAGACAAGATGCAAGTTGCACGTGGTTATCAGACAGTCTGCAGTTGATGCGCGTGCACGCAAGCACAATCTGGCTTGTTTGAGGGGCAGGGGTGGAGGTTGAATGTGGCGTGGACAGTCAGGAAGGATTTTATCTATGTTTAGCGGCGTGTTTCTTCCAACATAGCACTCGCAAAGGAAATCGCAACGCGAAGCATTTTCCTTAAATTTTCAATTTCAAAAAAGGTTTTAAATTACCATTGCTATGCCACATCGCGTATCGAACTGCATAGCTGAGATAAGGACACAAGGAGGAGTGTGAGAGGGAAGTTCAGGCAGGAGAGAGCATGGAGAAGTGAGGGGGAGCATTAGGAGATAAGGCAGCGTTAGCCATCACGTCTCACATATGTCAGTGTTGCGCAGGCAGCCTACGCACCCGGTGCGTGCTTTAACAATATTCCAGCCGAAGTTTCTAACATTTTAAAAGTTTTTTTTTGTTTCAAAGCTGCATATTACTAATTTATGATAACTGCATTATGTCATTGTTTAATGTACGCATAACTATTTTTAATCAACGTTCTACTGCGATCTACTTCAATTTGCTTAGCTTTGATAAATTTTTCCATGATTCCTGGAAATTATGCCATTAGATCGTCAATGTCCTTGGATCCGATGTCGTTAGATCGGAGGTTTACTGTACATTCTGACATTTTTTTACAGCAATGAAAAATTTTATAGCTTTCAAAGTGTGACATATATTTACTCTGTGAAACTCTTCTTTCACTTTATTAAAGGATGAGACAAATTAGAAAACCAACCAGTATTTCTATTACTAGAGCTCAGTGGCGATGCGTGACCTAATTTGAAAGGCAAGCTACTAATCATGTTTGCGACTACCAGGATTTTAGCGTTTAAAAGGGAAAGAAAAGGGGGGTGGGGGAGGCTTAAAACTCGAAATATTGTAACAGAATACAGAAAACCCCATTAAACATAGAGAAAGAGAGAAACAATAAAACCGACTAAAAAGCATATTCCGTGGCAGTAAGCTTGGCAGCCAGTTTAGCAACTGACGTAACGGAAATCGTACCGTACTGGCTTGTATGGCGGCTGTTATGGTATCACGTGTCGCATCAAAGATTCTTTATCAGGATGCGTGAAGGCAATACGACAATATGTCGGGATACCTGATATCTTAAGATAAAACCAAGGAGCCAGCCAGGGAGTCGGTCAGATTGTCATGTTAATATCTACAGAATGCCGCGTTGCCGTTAGGAAATAACGGCTGGTGATGTGGCCGATCTAGAGGCATGCACATTATTTTAATCAACATTCTCATAAAGCCTTCGTTTAATATCCGGCCGTCAACATTGTTGAACAATGTTTGTATTTTTACAAAGAAAAGCTTTGGCATCCCACTTGCCAATAAAGCCTTAGTAATACTAACTCTGCAAAATTGCATATTTTCAAAGTTAGTTGTAGTATTAGTAAAGGTACAATTGATTTAACACAAAATATAGCACACGCACAGTTTCCAAATGCCACACGCTACAATGCGCGCACAGAAAAACAGCACAGGATCGGCGCACAGAAAGTTTGGAATGAACCTGACTACAGTTGTATAAGGTTTCTACCCACGTGTTTAGTTAATGTAAACAAGCGTGGCGTTTTGCAAAATGTACGAATTATTAATTTGGGAGATCGGGCATCACGCTTTTCATTGATTACAAAAACCAATGTACAAAGTAAACAATTATATTTACTAATGCTGCAAACCCACAAACAAATAATATACCATACATCATTTCCATCAACTTTGTGGAGACATCCCGAACATCTGTCCGCATGTGCAGCAATAAATGTAGCTTACGAGATTTATATGTACAAGTTTGATGTGTGCCTGTGCTACATCAATTGTAGCGTAGCCTTTAGGCTTTCTTCGGCAACTGGGTTTCCAAAATGTTTCATTGTAAAAGTAGCCTACATAAAAATTACTATCAACAATCGATCTCGGATAGTTTAGATATGTTTATGAGAACAGAGCACAAAACATCCATTAACTTATAGAAATTAATTCTGCAACATTTACAAAAAATTCGAATAAAGAGAAATTTTAAATAAGATTACAAACATGTTAAATTACGCAAATTTCGGGTGTCGGCTTACCTTCTCTGATGAATTCACATCGTTGCTAAAAAGTAAAAACACTGCTGGAGAAAGTTTAGCACGTAATCCACGTACAGAACACTTGTGTTCACATTATTCCGTTTCATTAATGGTTTTTAGTCTCGCAAGACTATTTTTAATCCCTAGTATAGAAAGCGCAGCTAATAATGGTAAATTTCAACGCACAGTAACCAAATTAAATAATAAACGATAATATTCACTTGGCAGCATTACCGTGCAGCGCGGGAACTTGCTAATATATTCAATCCATGTAGCTTGTAAAAATCAACTGCCGGTGACTAGTGTTGCCAACTGAAGTTTAAAGAAAACCACTAATGGCACTGGAATAATCACTGGAGACCTATCTTATCAATAGAAAAGAAAATTTCTAATTTACTAGTATCAGTTTAAACTGTCTTCGCCTCCCTGTTTAATCAACGCATAAGTTACAAAACTTGACCGGTAGTAGATTATCTGAAATCGCAGTAACTGGTAACAAAACCACTAAAGTGGCAATTCTGCTAGGTTTGGCTATATTCGGAACACTTCGGCGAGAAAGCACTGCAATCGTAGCTTCTAACACACCGTTACGTAGCCAATCCCCTCCCGTGTTCCTTCCGCCCGGTCACCCCTCCCGCCCCCTCATTCACCCGAATACTATCGCTGCAACTCTATCCACTAGAAGCGATATTGCAAGCGCTTTTCAACAGCTTGCTTTGGTTGTTTACTAGTTCTTATCTTCTGATTGACAGTGTTGTAATCCTAGCGGAATTCTATCTGCACGAGTCATAGTTAGCTTCTAGTAGAGACAAGGTTACAAGTAAATATTTATTATAATCAGAGAATTGTCAGGAAGCTGCTTGGACAAGCACTGCTTGCCTTGCTTACCCTGACGAGACACCACTGCTAGAGCTACTGACCAAATGGAAACGAAATGCCTGTACAAGTCGTAAGAAAATACTGTATATTTAAACAGAATTCACACAATAGGAAAAATAATGACTTCTACAGACAAGTCAGGTTACTAGATAATAAATAAGCAGAAATTATGATAGTGTATGAAATTTCAGATGATGTGTTTTACCGTAACCACGTGATTAATTAGTGTACGAACCTGACCATCACTTAACTTACAAACCCGGGTTCTACGAAATTTCTGAGTTCTAGACGTTCCCAAAAATCCTGTTTGTTCCCGGAACTCATAAACTTCTTAAAATTCTTTGCTAGCTCAGGTTAAGAAATCTCGGGTCGATCTTAGGTCTTTGTTCATTTTGAAGTAAATTACACCCACTGAGATATAAGAAGAATTATAAAGCTTTTCTGCAAAATCAACTAATTTTTCGGGAATTTATAGAAAATTTACGAGATTCTTTTCCAACTCTTGATGAACTAAACTTGGCATGACAGCGTAGTTTTGGGTGGGTCTTACGAAGTATGTCTTGCAGTAGTTCGGGACAGTTATTCTTGATCATCCCTCAATATTTATTTGACCACGTTCTTCACGTCCTTGGATTGCGACCACTTCCTCTTGGTTCTTGTTAGACGATCGCGACCTCTTCGCCATTGGATGAAGCTCTTGTTCTCCTCGTTCATCGGATGGTGGACCCGTCGAACTGAAGACCTCGGAGACCCAGGACAGCAACGAACACGAAGTGGACTATGGAATGGCCTGAACCACAGACTATTCTGTATAATTTCCTTGAATATCATCCTTCAGCGTTGATATACGTAGTGGATAATTTCAAATGTATTTCTCGGGGTAGTAGTCGTAGAAGTAAGATGAGACCTTTCTGATGCGTACAAATGAATACACTCTTTGGCACTGTTTAAGCGTTGTAAATGTACAGTGGAACCCGGCAATTACGTTCCCGCAAATAACGTTTTCCCGTCAAACTATTTTTTGCTGGTCCCACCATTTGCCCTAAGTTTACAATACGTTGCATTCCCGCCAATCACATGGTGAATTCAAGTGCCTTCCCGTGATGTACACCACTGACTCCTTGGTTGAGCAGTTGTTTTGTCTTCTGAAGCTATTGTTATTACGTGTTGCCAATCGCAACAGTAGTAAAAATATTCACTTTTGATTATTACTATTGATTCCTCAAACAAAGTATCGCTCCGTTACATACATTGTGCACAACTTGTCACAAATAAACGGCAAATGGGTGCTTGTTCTTCTTACGTTTTGAGGTTTAAAAATGTTTGATTTACATTATGCATTAATCTTGAATACATGGAGAAACATGCAGTGAAAGGAACACACCCGAGTATCAAATACAATTTCTTGCGCCTTGGCAACCGTTGGCAAGAGTACTGCGAAGTGCGCATCACTCTGTTAGTACTAGTGATTCTGGGCTTTGTTTATGTTTACCGTTACGTAAATTTTCACTCTTTATTGACACGTTCGTCATACAATTCACGCATATTTGTGATTTATTTTCGCAATGTTTATGCAATAGTGAGTGCTCATGAAAGAAACGCTTTAACTGTCGAGCAAAATTTGAATATTTTGAGTCTGTTTGATAACCACATTGGATCGCGTGTGGCCTTAGCCAAGGAATTGGACATTCCCGTTTCTACATTTAACATGATTGTTCGTAATTGAACGCCTATTGAAAATGCAGCACAACAAAGTGGGCCAATGGCAAAAAAAATCTAAACTGTGAAGGTGTCCAAGTACCAAGAACTGGATGGCTTGGTTAAGGAGTGGTATGATGCTACAAGGGCAGCAAACATTCCAGTGGACAGACAGTGCCATTCCTGCACCCCCCACTGTTCTACCTCTCTGACCAACAACACATTGTAACAAATTTTGTCTGGCCCTAAGAATGCTCTGTTCATCTCCAAGTTCTGCAACATCACCCCCCAGTTACTAATAAATTTGCCTTTCCTTAATAGTTTCACATCAGTCACCACTTCAGTTCCCTTAATTCCTTTACCTGCTCTCTCA